>QEPC01002813.1:546223-642780 GCA_003113815.1 Sphenodon punctatus
GGGGGGGGGGGGCTGCGGGTGCGTGGGTGTGGGTGTGTGCGGCATGGTGGGTGGAGATGGGGGGGGGCGTTCCCACGGGTGCACATTCATCTTCACCCACCTCCACCAATCTCCACGCACAGAGGCACCTCCATTTCCCCCAGTGCCTCTGTGCGTGGGAGATGGGTGGAGTGCGGGCGCGTGCATGCACCTCCACCCATCCGCTGCGGCATTCCCACCGGCATCCTCCACCCATCTCCACACAGCAAAACTGCGTGGAGATGGGTGGAGGCGTCACATGTGAAAAGGCCCTAAGTCTTACATTGTTAGGGCTTTGGCAAACATCCCAGGGAAGGGAGCTCCAAGGATGTAGTGCAGTCACTAAGACTGCCTCTCTTCATGCCTTTTACTGTATAGACGTGTTGCATAAATAGAGCTTGCAAGAGGGGGCTCTTAGATGACCTTAGAGGCCGTGAGGAGGCATAAGGGAAGAGGTGGTCTTTTAGACACGTAGTGTTGATAGCTGGGGTTTATTTAGGGGGGTGGTGGTGAAGCATTTATAGATGTGAGTTATTTATATTTGTTTGAATATGTTGTTTTTATTCATTGTAAACTGTCTTAAGTCTTTGGGATAGGGCAGGATATAAATCAATAAATAATAATTAAATAATAATAATAATAATAATAATAATAATAATAATAAATAATAACAACTTCACAAGTTCAGGTAGCACTAAATATTTACCAAAAAATGACACAGATGACCCATAACAACATTGCACACACCACATAAAATGGCATCCTCATTATTTGCTTCAGTGGTTTTTCCAGTAGCTCCTGCATACGACTGAGTTACACGATTCCATCTTGGGCCCTAATGTGCAACGGTATGAGCTGACAAGAAGTGCCAATTTACACTCAACACCAGAAAGGGGAATGTTTTTCATTTTTGTTGGAAAAGAGAGAAAGAAAAAGATATTTTTCCCTTTGCTAAAAACCACAGAAAAATTAATCATGTTTAAAACTGCTTAAAAACATAGCTAGGAAAAGGATATTCTGCTATAAAAATTATATGCTCAGCGTTGATGTGGGAAAGGCTGTTTCATCAAAATTTTGGGATAACTTTCTTTGGCTTGTTGAAGTTGGATTGAAATCCCCCCCAGGTTACCAGTCTGTTGGGTGAACAAGCCCTGGGTATTAAAGTCTGGTCCAGGGTCTTACCTTGTAAGTGGGTAAGCGGGGGGAATATCTCTCAGCTCTCATGCTGCGTTGGGGGCAAACCACAGAGCCATCTCCTCACTTTTGGTGATGTGGTGGGGAGGGATTTCCCAATCCCTCACCCACCATTTGTGGCCATCTCTTCCTTATTCAAAATGGCAGCCACACAAAGGGTGTTTTTAGACAGACGGGGAGCCTGCCAGAGCTGCTCCAAAACCCATCCCCACACTGGGTTCATATCAGACAGACTGGTGATGTCCCCATGCCATGGGACACCCGTGCAGTGCCCTCCTCAACACTATAGAGTTGCAGGCATGCACCTGACGGCGACGATCTAGCCTGGCGCCCATAATTCCATGATGCTGAATGGGGCAACTGATGGATGGGTGCCGAGCTGCACCATGGGTCCCCCAACAGATGGGAAGTAGCACCACGTTTATCCAATGCCATGGGTTTGGCCAGTCTGCTCTGTGCGGCACACTGTTTGGCTGCCCTGAAGCAGCCGCACCCTACTCTGGGGCGCATATCTGGCAGGCACCCTTCAGATGGACCGTCAACCTGGGGATGATGGGCATCCATGGCCATTCCTGATGATGCCGTCCATCTGTTTACACCCAAAGGGAAGGAACCTCTCAGCCACATGGCCAGTTCTTTGCCTGCACTCTCTATAAATACAAGGAACTCCATACCATGGAGCAAACAGGCAAAGAGCAGCCTTCACCATTAGAAACATGAGAAACCAAAGCCACAGACAGGGTAGATGTGGGGTATTGGGGTGGCTGGATGTTGAGGCAGGAGCTGAAACTGATGGGGATAGTTTCAGGAGGAAATGGTTGGCAAGGTTTGAGATGTGGAGGATGACAGTGGTGTCATTCAAAAACACTAAGGATAATTTTAGATGTGACGGGCCCGGTGGCCCACCATGCTCAATCACGGACTGGGATCTGTTTCGGATCCCGGTCAGGAATCAGTCCAGCCATCCTTCAGAT
Source organism: Sphenodon punctatus (assembly GCA_003113815.1). Classification (NCBI taxonomy): domain Eukaryota; kingdom Metazoa; phylum Chordata; class Lepidosauria; order Sphenodontia; family Sphenodontidae; genus Sphenodon; species Sphenodon punctatus. Next base: position 548,410 of record QEPC01002813.1, read on the forward strand.
GTGCCGGCCTGATTCCTACAGGGGATCGGGGGGTGGGTGGGGCTGTGCGGCGCAATGTGAGGCCACATAGTCCCGCCCCCCCCACTCCCCCGGCCACCCACCTTCTGGGAGATGGGCGGGTGCAGCAGCCAATGCAGTCGCTGTGCCTGACACGTCCCGTGGTCGGGACCACAATCCGGCAGGGATGAAGGTAACAATCCCTTTCCGGATTGTGGCCAATCCAACCATGGTTGGGGCCCAATCCCACCACGATTCTGGACCTCTGGGCGGCTAGAGATCCAGAATCATGGTCAATTTGATTCCCGCCCGAGGTTCACTGTGGTGAACATCTGGCGGAAACCAAATAGATGTTATGGGACAAATGGCCACCACAGGGGATTCACTGTGATTGACCGTGGTCTTGTAACGTCTAAAATTACCCTAAGTGTAGGAGTACATCAGCCCGGCTCCTGACTGGCCCACTGCCCCGTCCCCCCATCCCTGTTCGCCTCCCTGCCCAGCTCACTGGCCCCGGCTCACATTTGCACTAAACATGCCAGAATAGTGCTTTTGCTCTCTGCATGCTGATCAATGGTTTGGTGGAAAGCAGAAACGCCCAGCTCTGGACTGCAATTTGCACTGGAGGAGGAGCACATGGCGTAGGGAAAGGGAAGGGCCATGGAGGTGAAGCTGGGTCAGTCTAAAGGAGAGGGTTGGGGTTTGTGACAGGGGTACAGGAGACACCAAGAGGAGGTTTGAAGAACAGCACGACTGTGTTTGATGGTACCGGGCCATTGGTGGAATGGGGGGCTGTGTGGCTGCACTAGGATAAATCAGAGTGGGGCATCTGTTATCCAGAAGGCAGGCTTCCATCTCAGTTTTTTAGACTAAAGTAACTCCATTGTTTGGGATCCTGGGTTTCTTTTATATTATATTATTTGCCAGGAATCTCAATGCAGTATTTGCAGAGGAATATTCTTTGACAACCTAGAAGTAGACATGCCAGGAAACAACCAAACAAATAGCTGAAAAATTATATGCATTTTTTTGGTTATTGTTTTGTGTATAAATTCAAATTGGGATTCAGAGGAGCTTGAGCCTACAACGTCCTGAGTGCTCAGACCCTAATAAAGTATAGCACTTGTCTTCAGCATTAAGCATACAAGTAGTCACTGAGAGTCATCATCCCATACTCAAAGACAAGCTAAATGACTTTGCTGGCCAGAATTAGCTGAATTTGGTATTTTCTCTGGATATCTGTTTCAGTCCCAATTGTCCTTTGTGCTACGGATGACAGATTTGGCAAGATTTCTTCTTAAGCTGTAGGTAGCTAATGACTCCAGCTTTTGATTTATAGGACTATTGCATGGGTTGGGCAGGGAAACACTGTCACGTTTGCTGGTTGTGCGAGTACTTTCTGCTCCTTCTGCTTGCAAAAAAATGTTATACCGCCTTGCTTTTTCTTTTTTTTCATGTGTCTTGTTTCATGCAGTTTTGTGCCAGATACTTTGACTTGCAAATTGAGTTGCTTATTACTGTGGCTTTCTAAAGGCTGATTTGTCAAGGAGAGGCTGTGTTTTTCAGGATATAGATTGAGTCCTTCGCCTTATTCTACTGCTTGTTCATTTACTTATTAAAATCTGCCACACATCATTATTGTTGGGAGTCCGCTGTTCCTTCATGTAGAGAATCAGTCCAGAAAGCAACGTTGTGTTTTCATACATGGCTTTTGCAAGTGTTGCTTCAATACCCATTGTAAAAACCATTAGCAGAATTCCATGCTGCAGGATTCTATCTCCAGACTTGATATGCAAAATAACTTGAAGGTGTCATTGACTGAATTTTTTCCATCTCTTTTATATCCTGGCAATAACTATCTGCATTTTGCCTGGTTATAAGATAAGGTTAAAATAATTGCAGCATGGTCAATATACATTACATTCTGGTTTAGAATTGTTCTAGGCTGGCATCAGGCCCATTGTTGGAATCTACCATATGTTAAAACATGCCTGTTTGATTTAGTTAGCCTACAAAACCCCCATTCATAATCATCTTCACCTCCTTGTCTGCCAAAGGCAGTGATAAATCCATGGTCAATAAATCCTTTTCATTTTATGGAGAAATTTAATTTGAGATGCTTGATGGCTGATCAAGGTGGGGTGGGGTGGGGGGAGAACATAATTTTGTTGTTACCTAGAGAATGTCCACTTTTGAGAGCTTGTTGAGAATAGATAAGGTTTTTCTTTTAATAAGAGAAAGGAACAAACAAAAAGATTTTGACCAAAATTTCAAGGTGATTTTTTCAAATGTTTCTAAAATTATTAAAAAAATAATAATGAAAAACTGCAAGGTATGAAAAAATGAAAAGAACCTACTTTCTCTCTTTTTTAGCCTGTTTTTTCTATAGAAAGGAAGCTTTTGAAATCACCTTTTATGTGTGTGTGACCGTTTGTAGACGTGCCTCCAATCTACCGGATTTAAAAATCCGCTTTTAGAAACCTCACATGGGTGACATTTAGACGCGCCTCCCCAGAGCGGAAGTCACCTGGCTGCCATTGGAAACAGTGTGTGTGGGTGGTGGTGGGGCACCCATGTGAATGCCGCAGCGAGTGTGGTGGGGATGGGGGGTGCCTGTGGGAACGCTGCGGGTGGTGGGTGGGAATGCGTGTGCGCTGTAGTCACCTTTTACCCACCCCCCACGCACGGAGCAACAGGTGCCAATGCCCGATGCTCTGTGTGTGGAGATGGATGGAGATGGGTGGAGGTGGGTAGGGGTCCGTGGGAATGCACCCCCCCCCCCCAACTGCAGCACCCACCACCACCGCACCACCGGTCCACTTGAAAAAGGCCAGAGTAAGCAGAAAAAATATCTTTAATGGAGTGAAGGAGCATCACGACAATTTTAGCTTTTTGGATCTGATTGGTGGAAAGAGAGCAACACCTTTTGTACAGTGTTAGTTTTTCCTGGGTTTAAGCCATAGTGTCATCTTATATCTTTCTGTTCAGAGCACACAATAGAATTTCACATTTCAGCAATAAAGCAAAGAACATGCCTAAAGAATGGAGTCTTCATGGGATAGCTGAAGCATAAAACAAACAGCCCTTTGAACCGTGGAGAGATGACTCAAACTGAGACAGGACGAAGAGAACAACTAAGGGAAAAAGAACGACTGATTTTTGAGGCCACATCAACAACAGCCTCATTTTTTCCAAAGCCTTCCCTAATAACTAGTTGTGTCATTTGAAATAATGTGTCTTTCTGACACTCAAAAGATATTACCTTAGCAATATGTCTCAGAGTGAACACATGGCTCTTCAGCACATGGAAAAGACCCTGGCAGATGTTCAAGGACTTCAACAGGGTATTAGCCTAAACAAATATATTCATGGAGTGAGTGAATACAATAAAGGAAAGTGAGTACAAAAGGGAAACCCAAGAGAGTTCCGGCATAATCAGAGCTGGTCTTAGCTATTTTGCTACCCAGACAAAATAAATTCCCTCTCTACTCCCGTCACAGGAGCTGAGAAGTAAGGACATCTAAGGGGGCCTACCTGACCCATGTCTTGAGGACAGATGTCTTACTTTCACTTCCCTGAGACTCAGGGGGAGACAGAATTCTACCTATTTGCTTTTTGACTATGGGTCTTCAACATTATACTTATGGTACAGGTGGTGGCTCCATGCTGGCACTGTATGGTCTGAGCTCTCCAGTCTTCATAAACCTACCTAGCAATCATGGGGGTGTGGGGTGGCACCTGGTACAGGGAGCAAGATGGGAGTATACTACTCTTCACAGCATCCCACACTTAGGCCACTTTCACCTCCCCCCTCCCCCGGTGCATATTCTGGCTGTGGGAGGAAACGTGAAGCCAGGATATGCGCGGGGTGCTGCTGGTTTGAAAGCACCCCCTGCGCGGTTTTGCTGGCAAACTCCTGCAGAGATACAGGGCAGGAAATCCTGCTCTGTATCTCTGCAGGTGTTTGCTGGCAAAGCTGGGGGGGACGGGGGATTTCAGACCTATGGCACCCTGTGCATAGCCTGGCTGCGCATTCCCTCCCACAGCCAGAAAGTGTGGTGAGTGTGTGTGTGTCTGAAAGTGGCCTTAGTGGTGATAGCATATTGTGGAACTAGGGTTAGGACCCATGTATATTTCTCCAGGCCACTTATGAAAAATACATGTTGCAGGGCCTCCATTGGTGCCATAGGTGCCAATGCAGGCTGCACAACATGTATTTTTTATAAGCGGCCTGGAAAAATATACATAGGTGGCAACCCTATGTGGAACTGATGGTCCTAGACCCTGGGACTGAGAACTCGGCACAATAGGTACCGGGGACAGGGCAGAAGCAATGTTGGCCCAGGCGGAACTGAGGAATATTGGTGCTGTTTCCTGCAGCCAAAGTAGCAGTATTATCTCAAGAAGACTGCTGTGCTGGACAGGCACCCTACTGGTCCAGTGGGGAGGCTGGCTCTGTGCATAGTTGAAGGGTTAAAAAAGCATTCCGATTTGGGAAGAAGTTTGTTTGAATTTCTCAACAGAATGATTGATTGTGAATGGCTGAGCAAGGGGTAGGTATGTGAGCACAGACATTTCAGTGGAGTAGAGTTACACTAACACACACCAACCACGAGCCTGGCCCACGCGAGCACACGTTTGTAAGAAGAGTAGATGCTCTTGGTCAGAGTGTACTACATTGTGATTGCAGATAGATGCTGCTGATTTTTGTTCCTGCCAGTGGGTGCTCATACATGCAGGTTGCTACTAGCTAGGTCCGATCTGAGGGCACATTTCCCCACATCCTTCCTGAAGTTCCAGAGAGAGCAATTCCCCTCACCTAAACCCCTTTTCTTGTGTATTAAATCAATCAGAGTTGAAGGTGAACAACTTTAAGGCACAATGTTCACTCAGACTTCAGTCCCAGGCACTTACCAAGTCTCACATGGGTGAGAAGTAACGCTTAATTCTTCCTACTTGAATCGCAGAGCACCCTCAGAGCTGGCACCTATGATGGCAAAACAAACCAGGAAGGCTGATTCTTCTTTCCTTCCCCATGCCATCTCTCTAGGCTTTCTGGATTGTAAACTCCTTAGTCCAGGAACTGCCTTGTCCTATGTGTATGTGTAATACCTTGCATAAGGGAGAGCCCATTTCAACACAGTTTCTCATATTCCAAAGTAGAGCTGAAACAAATAACCGCTACCATCAGGTAGTTGACTCGATATCATGGTATCTGATATTTGGTCGGATACAGTTTGTATCTGATATTTAACTCTCTTGTGGTTTTTCGGTTAGTCGCATTACCATTTACCACATTACCATTTAATTATCATTTGACTTTTTTCTGTGTGTGGGTCTTTTCACACAAGACACACTGCCCTTGCCCACGTGAATGACTGGGTGGGTGAGAGGAAGTGCGTGCGTGTGACTGCCAGGGTGGGTGGGTGGGGGTGCATGTGTGCTCCCAAGATCCACCCACCTCCACAGATCCTCCATGCATGGAGGCACTGGAGAAAACAGAGGTGCTTCCATTCACGGAGATGGGTGGATGGGGGTGAGCGTCCATGTAACATGCTGCCCACGTGCTGTACACCCACCACAGCCTCCACTCATCCTCCCACGCACCCGCGCTCATTTGAAAAGGGCCCTTAACTCCCTCCCTCTCTGGACTGGTCTGGTCTGGTTATGCGGTAATGCTATAATTCAGTAAATGGCAATGTTCGGTGTTCTAGTTTGATGGTTAACCTCTGCGATTACCTGAAGGTTATGAAATAACCACCAAGCTGTCCCAAATACTGGATATTAACAGTGGATAATATTTTTTCCTGTCCATTTCAGCTCTGTTCTACAACTGAAACAAATAACGCCCCCCCAACCCTCCTCCCCCCAGGAAATCTCATAAAAGTCTACCCATTTACACAAATGGAAATGGCAGGTTAGCTTATAATAATTATTGGTTCGCACTCCACTGGGTACCCACTTTTGGTTATTCTGTAGGGGTGGGAAGTTCAGTTCTCCTGGTATCCGATACTGCCAGTATTTTGCTGTACCGGCAGTATGGGATTAAGCCAGTTATTGGGGGTATGGTACTGGTTCCCCATGCTGGATTTGTTTACATTGCGGCCATTGAAATGAATGGCCGCAATGTAAAAGAAAGAAAGAAATTTTTTCCCCCTCCCCCATCCAGGCTGCGCAGGTGGAAGGGGGGGGGGTGTCACCCCACACCCACCCTGCCCAGCCTGTATTTTTAAAGAATTTTTTTTAGCCAAAGTCCCTGCTAGTGCGTGCTCCGGAAACCCGGAAGTTCCCTGGAACACCTAGTCAAGCACTGAAGCCAGCCAGCGCTGAAGCCGCTGGACCGCCGTGCAGCCGCCGCCACTTCCGCCGCTCAGAGCGCAAAAGGTAGGCAATCTCTGGGCGGCGGCCCGGAGCCCACACTAGCAGGGACTTTGGCTAAACATTTTTTTAAAAAAAATCCAGGCTGGGCAGGGTGGTTGGGGGGGTGACCCCCCTTCCACTCGCGCAGCCTGGATGGGGAAGGGAAAGTTTTGGGGTTTTTTCCCCATTGATTTCAATGGAGACAGTTCCCCATTGAAATTAATGGAAAAATACTGGTACCGGTATATCGGTTCTAATCCGGTAAACCAGATTTTTGGGAACCGGTATCCGGTAAAACCGGTATCCGGTTTTTTGGGTGAAGTCCCACCCCTATTATTCTGTTTTTTTTTTTTTTTTTAAAAAGAAATAATTTTGGTTATTTCAGTTATGTCGTTTCAGCAGTACCACTTACCACTCGTGTGCATGTGCACTTGCTGAAAATAATGCAACCAAAATATTGAAATGACCAAAACTCAATATAACTGAACTAAAAAACTGAGGGAAAACACCCACGCCTGAATGGAATACCCAAACAATTGGATATGTTAGTGCCTGTTTTGGTCATGAATATTGTTCAGGTACTCAAGGGGCTGCTCATTGATGTAATTAATATCTGCAAATAATAAACCCACTACCTGTTTCAGCTACACTCATAACAAAAACAGAGCTGCTGTTAATGTATATGTAGTTCAGGGACGGGAAACTTTTTCCCTCCTAGGGGCCACTTTGAAAATCAGTACAAGCTTCGAGGGCCACATAGAAGTTGGGGGCAGGAGTGCTTTATTTATTTATTTATTTTACAGATTTTGAATCCCACCCCTCCTGTACAAGCAGCCTGGGGCGGCTAACAACAATAATGAATATACATATACAATACAATATACTGCAACAATTAAAATATATCCCCCAATAGGATAATAATAAAAAAAAACAAAAAACCTGCACCCTCCCCAATCCCCCACTCACATCCCACCCATCACCCCTCTCCCTCGCCAAACACCTGAGGTTAAAACTAAAAAGAAGGAGGGTCCAGGTAATGGATCTGTTCCATGGATCTGTCCCCCCCTTTCCTTGTGAGCCTGGCCTCCTCGTCTCCGCTCCCTTCCCCCGAGCTCATTTTTCCCATCCTTGGGGATAGGATATGGATCCAGGAGCGAGATCCAGGCAGTGGAAAGGGGGACACAATGCTGCAGGCGGCATTTGGTCCCTGGACCGGAGGTTCCCCACCCCTGAGGTAGCTAATGGAATCTCCAGCACAAATCAAGACCATCAAGCAACAGACCCCACGCCTGATCCTGCATTCACTGAAGCCTGTAGGGGGCTGGATGTTTGGTTCAATGAGAGCAGAGCTCCCCTTTCATCTTTATTTTTTTCAGCAGGGCTTCCAGCTTCTCATAACATTGGCATGGCTCTGCCTCTAGTGCCTACTAAACCGGCAGCTGTATGTTTTGCTAGCACGCCCCAAAAGTGGCAAACTTATTGGCTGAAACACGTAGGCTTAGTGTTTATTTTCAGTTTCTATTCAAGCACATTTCGTTACAGTTCCCAACATGGAACTATTCTGTCTGCCAGACCAAAAATACAAAGGTTGTCCCATGCTTAGACTTACAGTGATATCAAAGAATGACATTTTAAAATTAAAGCTTGTGAGTCATGCTTCTAGATCCCTAAAGCAGAATTCAGAACATGACCCTATCCTGCATAATATAGAAATGGAATCTGATTCAGCTTTCACATAGTTTTTATACTTAACTTCGCAGGCTTCAATGGAGTCATTCCTAGTTTCAGGGCTGGCCTTAGAATGTGCAGGGTCCAGGGTAAAAATAAAATGAGGGTCCCCTGACTTCACCCTCCATAGCCCCACCCCTTTAACAATTGGCAGACTGGTGCTCCCCCATCACAGTAGGTGAGGCGAGTGGAGTGGGGGGGGGGGCAGGGCTGCACAGGAAGACACCTCCAGGGGACTGAGAGTCACAGGTGGAGAGAGGGTTCCACAAAAATATCTTATCCCAGAGCCTCAGAAGCAGCGGTCCTGAGGCTACCAAGATTGGCCTCCCTGCGGGCCCCTTTTGACCACTGGGGCCAGGACATGGCCCCTACTGATCTTTCTTAAGGCCAATGTGGTGATGGTTCAGAGACTGCAGCTGGTGCAGAATGTGGAAGCTTGCCTCCTTATGGTGACACGTCACTGCAAGCACATAACATTGGTGCTCCATATGCTGTACTGGCTGCCGATAGTCTTCCAGACCCAATTCAGGGTGCTGGTGATGACCTTTAAAGCCCTAAATTGTCTAGGCCTCATCTATCGGAGGGATCACAAGGCTCCCCATGTCCCATTGCATCCTCTGCGATTGGTTGGGGGCGCCTTCTTGGAGACTGGTTTTTAACTGGGTCTCTACAATGGGTGTTTTCACACAAGATACTCTCCACCCATAAGCCACCCACTATACATGTTACAGAGCACCCTAGGGCAACACTGCAGCCCTGCAACATGCATAGTGTGTGGGGGTAGTGGGTGGAGAGTGTCTTGTGTGAAAATGCCCTATGAGGAGGACATTCTCAGCTGTCACATCTTTGTTATGGAACTCCTTTCCCCAGGAGGTCCACCTGTGTATCAAGCCTGGTGGCCGTCCGGAGGCAAAGTAAGACCATTTTGTACCATCGGGCTTTTAGCAGCGGGGACTGGATTGGAGAGGGTGGGGGGTGTAATTCTAAGGAGAATGGACTGGGGGGTGGGGGTGGGGATTAGGTGGGAGGTTGTTGGAGGGTGGGAGTGGGTTGGGTTTACAGGGGGGGTTGTATTTTAAATGTTTTATATTGTATTTCATAATCATTAGTTTTTGTAAGCCGCCCTGAGCCTTCGAGGAAGGGCGGGATATAAATGTTAATAAATGAAATAAAAATAAATAATAATTTATACCAATAAATGGCAGAGGAGGATCATGATCAAGATATTTAAAAGGAAAAATTAGCCCACCAATTGTGAAGCCACTTACTCCCAAGTAGAAGTGCAACCAGAAAAGGGGTTGGGGGTCAGTGTCTGCTTCCTCTCCCACTTGACCTTGTGGCCTAACCCCAGTAGTTCAAGGTCACATTGGGTAATTTCAGACATCATGAGATCACAGGGTATTTTCAGACGTTACGATCCCATGCTCAACCACGGTGAATGCCCACATGGTGAGCAAGGGAACGTAATGTCTGTTGGCCCGACAAGAGATTCCCGCCAGATGTTCACCCCCGTGAATCACGGGCGGGAATCTCTTTGACCACACAAATGGTGGTCCTGCCCGGATCATTGCCATTTGCATGGTCAAAGAGATTCCTGCCCGTGATTCATGGGGGGTGAACACCCAGCGGGAAGCTCATGTTCGGGTCAACAGACGTGGCGTTCCCAGGCTCAAACAGGGGAAATTCACCGTGATTGAGCATGGGAACATCATGTCTGTCCCCCAACCACGACCCGGAATCAGCAGTCATGCCCACCGCTGATTCCGGGCAATGGTCAATGCCCTGGGGGGGGCGGGCGGGCGGGCTCTGCAGCCACATTGGCCATGGTGCCCACCCGTCTCCCAGAGGGCGGGCAGCCTAGGAAGTGTGGGGGTGGGGTTATGCGACCACACTTCGAGCCGCGCAGCCCTGCCCCCTCCCCTGATTCCCCACCGGGATCAGCCCGCACGACTGTTGGCCATGCTGTTTTGATCCCAGCAGGGGATCAATAGGTGATTCCATGACGGGGCAAATACTGGCCCTGTCACATCTGAAAATACCCACAGTCAACCACAGTGAACCACACTCAATCCCCCAACATGGTCAATGAGTCCTGAACGTCTGTTCGGCGGCATCCAGATGTTCACCACAGTCAATCACCGGTAGGGGCCAAGGCCAACCATGGTTCTGGAGCTCGAGATGGGAGCAGGTCCAGAACTGTGGTCAATGCAATCCCCACCGGGAAATGGACAAAAGTAAAGTCTGAACAGCAACCGCCAGGTGCGATCACACAGAACGATCCCACATCGTGGTGAATGCATGCAGTGTTGCTGGCAGGCAATGGCCAACAAACAGAACAAGGAGTAATATTTAAAGGGCACACTGCAGCAGGGGAAGGATGTGCTGAGACCGGAAGAGAGACTGGAGAGACAGGACAGCAATGGAGTGCGAGGAGGAGCAGCAGCAGGAACCAGAGCAACCCACCCCACAGGGGGATACCGAACAGGGGATGGAGACCCCCCACAAATGGGTAAGGAGACCACGACGGGATGGCCAGGGGAGGGCGGGGGTGCAAGGGTAGCAGACAGCCATGGAAGGAGGATGGGGGCCGGGGGCAGGAATGGCACAACCACAGCACCCAACCCCCCATGTCCACCCAACAGACCAGGAAATGTTCCTGAGCCCCAGAACCCCCAGAGGACACCAGCAGGGAGGAGGCGGAGGAGGTGGCGGTGGCGGCACAGGAGCTGGAGGGCCCAGCATGGAGATGGAGGTACCAGAGAAGAGGATAGTGGGGAGTCCAGGAGACCCAGGACTTCATCTGGGGATCTCTGGAAACCAGGTGGAGCTCACGGTAAACAAGAAAAATGAACACGTGTTCAACCTGGTTGCGAGGGACATGGGGGAGGCTGGATGCCAGAGGTCAGCAGCATAGTGCCTGTCCAAGGCCAAGGAGCTAAAGAGGGGCTATAAGCACATAAAGGACAATAACCAGTGGTCCGGTCATGCAGCATGGACCTTGCCCTATTATTATGATGCCGTAGACAGGATCCTCCACAGAAAGGGATCCATAATGGCCCCCTGGATGGTAGGGAGTGCCATGGCACAGGGCCGGACATGGGAGGATGTCCCACCCCCCATGGCAGCATCGGGTGCACCCACAGACACCGCCAGACCCGCACCCCAAGAGGAACGGCCTGGGACCTCGGGGACCAGTAGGCCCCCATCACGGTCAGGCATGGGGAGCCCACTACCACACTCAGGGTTGAGCTCCAACAATGACACGCTGGTCACCCTGAGCCAGTGGATGCATGGGGAGCACTCTGAGAAGAGCCCTATCAAGCAGTCGGCCACGGAGGGCTCAGAAATGGACATAGGAGGTAGGCACAGGGTGTGGAAGGCACAGGGGCCTGCAGAGACCCAGAGAGGGAGTGGGGGTACAACAGGTAGAGAACCAAACCAACCAACCCCCTCTTCCTTACCGCAGGAGCGACCGAAGGAGAGGAGGTGGCCATGGAAGGGGAATGGGCACCGGGAGCAGTGGAACACATGGAGGAAGGGAGAGGGCCCACCAGAGGGCAGGAGTGGGATGGGGGGTCAGGTGGGACATGGGAGTAGGGAGAGGGGAACCCCAAAGCCACACCCCCATGGCCGTTCCCACACAGGACCGATACCACCGCTGTGGGAAGCTGAGGCAGAGGGGGAGCAGCACCACCAGCAGCAGCTGGTGGAGCGAGGTGAGGGGTGGGGCGACCAATGTGCCAGAAGACAGTGGTGGCCAAAGGGGGAGCAGATCGACCCACACACATGGCTCCCAGGGGACCCCAGGGACTGGTGGATGGGGCTCCGAGGGTGACCACGATGGAACAGGGGAGGGGTAGCGGGTCACAGTTGCATGGAGGGAGGGGAGGGGACCCGACCACCCAAGTGGAAGGGGAAGGGATGGGAAGGCATCCCAGGCCACGCCCCAGCACCATTCTGGGGTGGCACACGTGCAGCTACAGGCTGCCTGACTGAGCTAACCGAACCCGTATCCCACAGATCTGCTGCCCTAGCAGCCAGTCAGGCCCTGAGAGGGACCAGTGTCGGCGGCCCAGAGGATGCAGGAGCACAGGGCATGTGTGCACCACTGTAGGGCAGACCTGGTGGAGGAGATAATGAGGACCAGCATGGAGCAGGGAGAGGCGATGATCGCCTCCATTGACAGGATGGAGGCAGCCGGGCCATGGACCAAGTGGAGGGACAGGACAGGCACCTCCTAGTCGAGATGCGGAAGGAGACGCGGCTGCAGAGACGGGACCACACACACCAGATGGAGGCAATACAGCGATTGATGGACACCATTGACTGCTGGGCCGCTGAGCACTCCCAGAAGCTGGACCAGTCCCTAGAGATTGGCACCTCACTGCTGCTACATGTGGGCATGATGAGTGCCTACATCATGGCAGCAGCACCGCTGGGCACCATACCGGCTGCAGCCTCACACCCATCTGTCATCCCACCGCCGGTGCCTATTCCTCAGCAGCAGCAGCAGCAGCAGCAGCAGCAGCAGCAGCAGCATCCACGACCACAGGACCCACGCATCCACCTCCCCATCCTGCTGGGGTTGAGACGGTAACAGTCACCCTGCCAGGTGCTGCAGCAGCAGGCAGTCCCGGGCCTCGACCAGCCCCCAGCAGTGGCCACAGAGGAGAGCCAGGAGGCAGTGCAGAGACAGGAAGCGATGAAGGGGGACACCAGTGTGGGGTGAGGGCGGCTCGCAGACCATGGAGCAGCCTGCACAGTGATGGAGAGGTCACCCCAGGAAGCAGGAGGGGCCGGGGGGGTCCCTAAGGTGAGGGGGAAGTAGGGCACGGGGATCACTGTAAATACAATAAAGACACCTTTATTCACTGTAACCATCATGTCTGTCATTCATTGATACACACGTCGGGGATCCCCGAGCTCAGCAGCTGCGGCTCGGGCACTCCCAGGCACCAGCATGGCAGGGGTCCCACCCCACGGACCCCGGAGCCTCAGGTCTGGGAAAACCATGCTATGTGCCTCGTATGTGCTGCTTGGATCTGCTTAGCATAACAGTACTCCCTGGGGTTCGCTACATTCATGTATAGCAGAACGGGGCCAGCTGATCGCCGTGGCTTGGATGGAATACCCAAGGGTTTCTCCATCGGTCTCACAGATGTTGTGCAACACGCAGCAGACGCTGATTACCAGGGCGGAGGTCTCGACTGAGAAGTCCGGGCGCCCAGTCAGGCACCTCCATCTCTGCTTGAGGGCATCGAAGGCCCTCTCGACCATGGTTCTCGCGGTGCACAGTCAGGTGTTGTACAGGGCCTCCATCTGGTTCCGGGCCACCGGATGGGCCTTCGTGAGCAATTGGAGCAGTGCATAGGCCGGGTTCCTGATGATGCAGGGGGGCATCAACACCCCCTCGATCTGGGTCATCTGCATGTTGGAAAGTACATCCATGCAAATAGGGGGGAAATGGCGAGGATCCGGGCATCATGGCTGCAGCCGGAGCGGCCGGTGAAGATGTCAGTGAACCGGCCCTGCTGACTGACATTGGCCTGGAGCTGCAATGAGTGGTAACCATGCCTGTTGATGTACTCGGCCGCATCATCGTGGGAGGGCATAGGATCTCCACATGGGTGCCATCAATTGCACCCACGCAGTTGGGGAACCCAGGAGCCTCGAAGCTAGCTATCACAGCCCCTGATGCACAAGCTGGATCATGCGGTCGAGGAGGACCACCTCCACAGCCTCACAGAAGTTGTGGATGATGCCAGTGATGGTTGTGAGGCCCACTCTGAAGTGTTGAGCCATGGAATGGCAGGAATCCAGGGTGGCCAGGGCCCAGACAGCAATGGACACCCACTGTGCGACTGGGATAGGGAAGTGCATGGGGGTGTGCATCAGCTCCAGCCAGGGCTTCAGAAGCTCTGCCAGTCGCAGGAGGGTATGCCAGTCCATCCGGAAGTGTACCCTCCAAGCAGCAGCATCCCATCATGTCAGGGCCCCCTCCCTCCATTGCTGGGCCCTGGGCACGGTCCAGAGGCTCCTGTCAATGGGCATAGCGAGCCTGATAACACTGAAGAGGACTGCCCTGCTTCAGTAGTAGCATTCAACTGCTTGCCTGAGGGCAGCCAGATGGGCACGTGCAATCAGCAGGGCCCTGCGGTACATCCTAGAGAGCTGGCACGCCATGCACATGGCCTCGAAGTGGTGGCGCCTGTGGTGGGCGAGCAGGCTGGTTGCAGCGACCTGGGCCAGACATTCACGCACCCCTGTGTACATCTCAAGCAGCTCCATGGTGACCTGATGGAGCTTGGTGTGCTGGCGGTACCACTCAGCTATGATCCCCAGTAGGAGCCAGAAGGCACCCTGCTGGTTTGCATCTATGTCAGGTACCTACGAGGGCCTTAGCTGGTAGGTGTCCTAGGAGCGCCGGGTGGTGTCAGGCACACTGCTCGGCGGGATGCTCCTGCTGCTGTGCTGCAGGTTGTGGCTTGCTATAAGGGGCCTGGGACTAGCACACGCCCACGCGCCACCGGCTGTCAGTTGGGCCTTGTACCCAGGTGCAGCGCTGATTGGTTGTGGCCTGTGAATTACCAGGTGCTCCTGGTGGCATGGGGCTGTTCACCCATACTGGGGTGCTCCGCCTGTAGGTCCCGTGCACCCTAACGGCTATTGGGGTATTGGGTGCTCGGGTGCATGGGAGGGCAAGTAGGTGGCGTAACGGTACCTTGGAGGGTGAATGAACGTTGTATATGTATCACTGCTCTCTGTGCGTAGGCCGTCTCTGGTCTTGGGTTCCTGCAGCTGTGTTTTTTCCGCTCCCCACACATTGCTTCCCTGCCATCCCATTGTGCTGCCCTTACCCTTATCGCATGACCTTGGGGCTCCCTTGGTTACCTCCCCTCCCTACCATGGTTTGAGGGGTCCCACTGTCCTTGATTATCAGACCCTCTGCCAACTGCACTATGGACGATGTTGCTGCAGCTGAGCTCCCTTTCAGCGGTTCTACAGCTGGTCCGCGTTGCTGGACCTACAGGGAGACCATGGCTCTAGCTGACCTGTGACATTCCCCTGGCATTCAACTGTTCCTTGCCTCCCCGTCTACCCTACCGGCTGCCTATCGGTGTCTGAGCTCAGACCTCTGCCGTTTTGGATATGTGGCTACCGCTTGCGAGTGCCAGCTGCATGCTGTGGAGCTGGGCCTCTGTCCCTTTCCGGATGGGTGTATTCCAGAGCTGAGGGGGTCGCTGGTGTTGTGGGCTGCTCCTGAGATGGTGTCAGCTCTGTCTGTCTGTGTCTTGTCCAGCTTCCAGACCTGTCTGGTGGAGGGAGGCCCTGCCCCGACTGTGTCCTACTTCTGCTGCATCCTAGGGGCCCATGGCTACCAGCGTTCTTGTGGGGCATCGTACTACTGCCTGTTGAAGCTCAGACAGCTGTCATTGCCCCTGCTGATGACTATGCCTTGCCTGATCCCACCAGAACTGAGTTGCTAGCGCTGTCGGAGGTGGTCCTGTGCTGATGTTCAGGTTGGGCTCACCAGTCCCAATCCTTTTGAGGCCTACTATCTTGTTGCGCACCTCATGGCACGGATGGGTTATCGCCGGGGCATGTTGCAGTGGCCCCACTACGTTTATCTGTTGGGCCACCCCGTTCCACCCCCCTTCATGACCCTGTGCAGCTGGCTGTAGGTCTCCCTCCCTCGGGTCATCTGTGTCCCGCCTATCACCTCCGCTGGGTGCTCCCTGGACCTTCCGTTCTGTGACCCGCTACAACATTCCCATTGTGGACCCGCTGCTGTCCTGGCTCGATCTGCTCCCTCCGTTCCGCTCAGCTGCGCCGGGTCACCTGCACCCCGGAGTCATCTGTGTGGCACTGCTACACCATCTGTACCCTTGGGTTTTGGTTCCGTGACCCGTCCCTCGGTCAGCTGTTAGCTGCTATCCAACACCTGTACTAGGGATTCCCGTGGACCTTTGCACCCCTTGCTCAGCAGACTCCCTGCCAGTGTCTGTGCTCAGCCCCCACCCCCGTGATGCCTCCGTGACTGTTTGTGACTGGGGTTCCCTTGCTCGCGCCACCCAGCATCCCCTGTTGGCAGGGGGGGGCACCATTGGCTCTCTGCAACATGGGGCTCATTTCCCTCACTGGCTGTGCATTACCATCCAGGACTGGCTGTCTTGCTGTTGGAACCTGCCTCTGCCCTCCCCACTGTCTTCCTCAGATTGGTGGCTCGTCCCCTGTGATCCTGCTCTGTCACCGTGTGGACCCCTGTCTGCTCAGCGGCCTGTGTTACTGTTAGGTGCCTTGTGATGCCTGTGCTGTCCCTGGGGTGTTGGGTGCCTTCCCCCGTGTCCCCCCCTATTTCAGCCCCGTCCCCCTCCTGTTTTGTTGCCCATATTTGGACTCAGCCCCCCACCCCCACTGTGTCCTTGCCGCTGTCTCTTGGGCTGCCCGGTGTGGTGTTCCCCATCCCACCTTGTGTGGCCTTGTGTGTCTCCCCCTTGCTCCCTTTCCCTTTCACCTGTGCATGTCCTCGACAGTGTGTGTGGTTTGTGTTTGGCTCTGTTCTTGGCTTCCTTCGCCCTGTTGTGTGTGTGCAGCTCGGCTGTTCCCCTCCCTCCTCCCCCTCCCTTCCTGTTTCCCTCGCATGGGCGGTGCCTTGTGGTGCTTTTGGCTTCCTTTGCCCTCGGTCGGCCATGTCTGTGTCCCGCCCTGCCCTGGTGGCTTCTGGGGGTTCTTGCCACTGTCTGGGATCAGTGTCACGTCTGTTGCGCTATCCCAGATCGTGGCCTGGCTGTCTGTTTCCTTGCCATGGTCCCGCTACCATCATGTCTGTTTGGGGCCTGTCGGAACCATGGATCAGGATTAGGCGGTTAGTCACGGTTGGGAATCCACTGTGGCGACCCAGGAGTGCGTCACGTCTGAAATTACCCATTCTCTCCCTCTCTCTCTTCCTAACTTCTAGAGACTTCCAGGAGAGACTGAGTGTCAGGCCGTTTATAGACGAGACAAAAAAGGCAGCTGATCCTTTGATCAGCTGCCTTTTTTGCGCTCATCTATCCATTCGGGCTGCATGTTATCCCGCGTCGGAGGGGGCAGGCGATCCTGCTCCCTCCAACGCGGATCCCCGAAGTGCCAGCTTAACGCCACACTTCCGGGTTCCCTGGGCTTGTGCGCATGCTCGGAAGGGTGCGCATGCGCACAAAGACTCTCTGCCATGTCTGAACAGCAGACACGGCAGAGAAAGGAAGCCGTGGGACAGATGCCGGCGCTGGATGAACCCGCTTCTCAGCGGGATCGTCTATCAACGCCCTCAGCCAGATGAGGGAGAGAGATCAGAGCTCAGGGAGGGGTAACAGGTGGCACTTGAGTTTGGGGGCAGGGGGTCTTCTCCTTCATCTTGCTGCCATTGCTTCTGCTGCTGCCCCTAGGGAAGCCATAGCTTAACAGTGACAGGAAAAGGGATGGAGAGTAGGAAAGGGGGAAAGCCCTGCCCATGTATGTGATTGGGCTAGGGTTGCCATCTTTCCAGAAGCTCTGATTCCTGTTCCTTTCCAGTGTGGCCATGTTGCCTTCGGAATGTCATGACATCACAATGCTCTGAAGGGGTGGCACCATGTCAGAAAGGGGGCAGGAGAGCTGCTTCACCTCTCCTTCTGTCTGCTGTGGTCACACCCCTTGCCCTCTGAGAAAATTCTAGTGATGCCCCAGATATCCCAAGGAAGTAGAGTTTTCATTTGGAGCCCAGGCACACACTTGGAGAGGTGGTTAACCCTAGCTTGGGAAAAGATGGGCTAGATCGGGAGAATCAGGAGAAAAGGACTTCTGGGGGGGTCAAGTTGTGAACCCATTTAGCTGTGTCCTTCCTTGTGAATAGTCTCCAATAGGGCTCCTATTGAAAAAGGATTTTCAGGCTGGCAGGTAAGATCTCACTCATTCAATAGACAGAGGGAGATTTTAAAAGACAGCGATAGGACAAAAAGGATCTAGTTCTTGTCCTATTCTCCCCTATGGCACTTGCTCCCTAGTTAGGTATATTTCCTGCAACATAGGCTGTTTTTACATAAACAATAACCCGCATTTAAAAACCTGGATTCTTAAAACTGGGTTCCTGTTACACAGACATTTACAAATTGGAATAATCATAAATCTGGGATTACAGTGCTCATGGTTAATAGACTAACATGGAGGACTGAGAAATCCTGTAATGCTTCGCTGCTGAGTGGTCAGGCTTCTTAACTGTTGAGAGTAATAAACTCTGTTCACCCCTGCTGCCACCAAGCTCCCTGTTATGATCTTCTTCCTCGACTGTTCCCTACTTTGTTCTGCAGTGCACCCTCCCCACTTTGCATGCCCCATGGATTCTAAGGGTGCAGGGGAACGTGGAAGCACTGGCGGCAGCAGCTACTGTTGCTGCTGAGCTCTGTGAATCAGCTGATGCTGTAGAAAAAGGCTTCCTTGAAACCAACCATCTGGGGCTAGCACCAAGGAGGGAGCAGGATCCCACTCAGCACCCCCATCCCTGGGATCTGCATGTGTGCCCCTCACTAGAGTTTTGCTCTCAGACCTGGGGATCGGAGCCTCTCAGAGCCAGTGCTTGGATCATCATGCTCACACTCAGCCCAGATTGCTGTTCAGCTCCGCCTGCTGTATCCAAATGCCATGGGGAGGCTCGGACCCCCAGGTCCAGGACCAAAATCCCGGTGAAGGTCACACACACAGACCCCAGGGACGGAGGTGCTAGGTCAGTTCTGTGATTGTACCTGGGATAGCCCCAGCTACTTGGTTTCAAGGGAGTCTTTTCTCCAACATCAGTTGATTAGCTCCTCCCCAGCTGCTACAGCAAGAAGGCGAGGGAGCAAGCACTGGCTCAAGGAGGCTCTGATCCCCAGCTTAAAAACTCTGGTGAGGGACACACAGACCCCAGGGAGGGGGGTAGGGTCTCATCTCCATTCGTTCTATCAACCAATCTCTATGGTCAATATGGATTTAACGTTTACACTAGGGTTGCACCGAATAGACCATCTGAATACTTGGCTTGAGTTCTGAAGTTGCAAGTACCCAGACCGGGTATTCAGAACTCAGAACTCCAGACCTCGGAAATCTCCAGAACTTGGAACTTTGGAACTCTTTCCTTTAATTATTTTAAAGTGCACCCCACCCACTTTAAAATCATTATGCCAAGTAGTGCCCAGAAAAAAGGCTAGCAAGAGTGAGACAATCACTCAAGAAGACAAACCCAAAAAGTGCAACTGTATGCAGAAAGCCAAAAAAAGCCAGCAGTACCCACAGCATGGCCCACCATCAGCAGTGTATCCATTTAAAAATCATTATGCCAACCAAGTAGTGCCCAGAAAAGCAGGCTAGCAAAAGTGGGACAATTGCTCAAGACGACAAACCCACAAAAGTGCAACTCCAGGCAGAAACCCCCAAAGGCCAGTCCAGCAGACATAATAACACCACCCACAAGAAAGAAACCAGACATTCACCCACCCACACAAAAGCTTCCATTGTGCCTGCCCCGTGCCCACCTATGCAAGGCAAGCCCCCTTCCCACACAACAAATTATTTTAACCAGAAAGAAGGTACATTTCCCTGTGTCCCAGTGATCAGTCACATCTTGGCAAAGTTGAACCCATAGACAAAGTACAGTCACTGTGCTCACAAAAACCACAGCAAAAGTGATCTCTCTCTGGCCTCTAGGGTGCTGCCAGCTTGCCAACAGGCAGTGCAAGCAGCAACACCCAAACTGTAAGTATATTTGGCACTGGTGGCAACCCCCGACATTTCCCTTAGTATATGGACAGCCCAGGTCAGGGGAAGTGGAGGTCGGCAGATCTCTCTGGCCACCATTGTGCCAAGCAGTGCACGCAGCAGGCAGCAGTGGCACCCGCTTATTTCTTTAAAAGGCATGGCATTGGTGTGGCACTGGTAACTTGGACAGCCCAAGCCAGGGGAAGTGGAACAAGGCAGAGATCCTTCTGGCCTCCATGGTGCCAAGCAGCATGCAGCAGCAATGTGGAACCCACTTACTTTTTTAAAAGAAATCATGGAATGGTGGAAACAACTAACCCCCGTCCGCCAGCATTGCCCCTATGGATAGGCCATGCCACGCCATGCCATGCCATGCCATGCCATGCCAGGCACCCCTCTCCCCCCATATCAAGTTACTTACAGATCAGCAGGGTAGTGTACACAGTCAAATTCAGTAGAGAATGGGAAATGCTGTACAACCACTTTTATTTTTCCCCTTCCAGTCAATCAAAACTTGCCATCTGGCTTCCCATCACTTAACTGTCTCCTCTCATACACCCCTCCTACCAAATATGGCACTAGGGTTTGTTTCCTAGCTCAGAGAAGCTAGGGGGTCAAATGTCTGGATCACTCCAGTCATGCGCGCAATCATGCCAGCACTCGATTGAGGCTTCCAAAGTTTTCCAAGGGCCAGCCTTGCACTTCAGGAATTCAGAACCGAGTACTGGAATGCCTGGTGGATTCCCATGTTTTCTGAGGACCGAGTTTCAGCTCTAGTCTCAGCGGACGTTATCCCATGCTTATTTTACCCTGTGTTAAATTAATTCTTGAAAATGAGGGTTAAACACAGAAAAAATCTTATCCTGGAAGTTTTAAGCTCTGAATAGGTGTTTACACGGACAATTAAACCCAGGATTAGACTGGTTTAATACTGGTTTAGCGTCCATGTAAAAACAGCCATAGACCTGTGGCATCAAGGTCAATTGGAAATTGACATTCGGTATGGGAGTCCACTAGGGAAAAAGACACAGGGTGGAGAATGGGCCAGAACTACATCTCCCACAATGTACCTGGGTGGCCCCACACTGAACCCAGAAGGAAAACATTTTGTAGGAAGTTTTCCAAAGAGATCCAGTTTTACAGCTGTGTGCTCTTCAACTCCAAGTCAAAGTCCGCCCTGAGCCACTTGCTGTGTGCCCTTAGACACGTACAATCAGCAGCATATCAGAGCTTGTTGAAATCTCCAGGGCAAAAAAGTAATGACACGTCAGAAAGTTTTCACCAATTTTTCTGGAAATGTTTAATTTTATAAATTTTCAATTTAGCTATAATGCATCTGAATAGTGTGTGTGTGTGTGTATAAAAAATTCAAAATAGTTTAAAAAACTCATAACATTCCATATATATATATATATATATACACAAATATAAATATATATATATATATATATATATATACACACATACATATATATATATATATATACACACATATATATATATATATATATATATATATATATACACACACACACACACACACACACACACACTCACACTCACATCGCTGCCACTATATAAATGCTTATAATTATATTTATATATATTTACAGCTCTCTCTCTCTATTTTAAGAAAGAAGGATTTTCTTCCAGCAGCAGCGGGAAGAAAGTTAAATGAACAACCACTTTCCATTATAAACAGGGGACTGCTGAAGCCCCGATTTTGAGGAAACCGCTTGAGCTACATTTCTGAAAATTTAACCATGGCTATAAATTGTGAGGACCATCATATGCACAAAGTGTGGAAAAGATCCATTAGGAAAATAAAATGTTATGACTATTTAAAAGTTAATTGCTTGTGGTCAAAATGCAGACGTCCTCACGATTTTGAATCATCAATATCTCCTCCCCTTGGATGAGTTGAGCCCCCAAATGTCACAGGCTTGGAGCATGAGATCAGTAACAACTGCTTATGTAATGTGATAGTGATTGGTGCAGCCAAAACCTAGTTATTAATGATTTAAAAATCGGTTCTGCAGGCTTGTACATGCGCAGCTGCTGACCAGCAAAACAAGGAAAGGTACATCATTCTACTTTTAAAAAACACGTAACTATCAGAAGCTAGCTCTGTCACAAAGACTTTAAGCTCTAGTCAGTATCATGTCAGTTACACAGCGCCCCCTTACCCAGCTCCCAGGGAGAGGAGTGGAGCCGAGAGCCAGGAAGCGGGGCACTGTGTAACTCACATGAAACTGACTAGACCTCAAAGTGCTTGTGACAGAGCTGGCTTCTGATAGTTACGTGATTTTAAAAAGGTAGTGTCACGTAACTTTCCTTAAAACACACCATCGTTCCCTGGGGTCACTAATCCTCCCTGATGTAAATCCCCACTCACCACCGCTTCACGCTCCCATCCCCGATGGCGGGGCTGCTCCCCTCAAGCGGGCGGGTTGGTGGGGTGGGCTTGCTCCCAGCTCAAGCTGAGAGGGACCTGCCAGTCCAGCTTCTTAAACAGAAGCCACGCGTGAGGTTGAGAATAGTGTCTCTCCCCCCCCCCCCCTATTTCTTCCCACGTAGGGGCAATGGCTGGAGGAGATATGACTGTTCTAGACAACAGGGAGCCACTGCACTGGGGCTTGGGGGGGCTCCTGTATCAGGGCTTGGAGTCTTGTATGGGGGGGGGGAACACCCTGCACTGGAGCTGGGGGCTCCTGCGCTGGGGTTTGGAGTGTTGCATGGGGGGGCTCCTGCACCAGGACTTGGAATGTTCCCCGGGGGCCACGCTGCACTGGGGGCTGGGAGACTGTGCAGGGTTGGGGGGACATTGCACTGGGGTGCAGAGCTAAACTGGAGTCTCACTGCTAGAGAGGCGGGAGCAGGATGTGGGGTACAGCCGGGGGGGAGGGTTGGGGAGGCTCTAGGTGTGGCAGGGGGGTGAGCTCGGTGACTGCTGCAGGGCGTCCGAGGTTGGGATGGGCAGGCTGCAGCACTGGGGTAGAGCAGGCTCTGGGTATGGAATGGTGAGAGGTGCTCTTCCCCCACAATGGCCGGGTCGGTCGGGCATGCTGGTTCAGACTAGGGGAGACTCTGGGGGGCTGCTGCCCTGGGGGTAGAGAGAGTCTCATGGTGGAGGGCTTGGGTGAGCGTCGCTGACAGGTGCTGAGGCAGGGCTCGGACCCTGGGGACTGTGCTGGGGACGATCTGGAACAAGCTCGATGCTTCCTGCTGTAACTTGCTTTACTTTCCAGGCTGCTGAGCATCCTGGAAACTTGCTTGGCCAGAGAGCACAGCCGCTTGGGGCGGGGAGGCCCTGGGGCCCCTCGCTCCAGAACTACTAGGCATGCGAGGAAGGGAGGGAGCTGCCACCTTGACCTGTGCCCAGGCATGCAGAGCTGAGCCTGCCCGAGCCTTGCGGGACAGCTCCCTGCAGGCGGTAGAAGGCAATGTCACTCCTGTCCCAGGCAGCTCCGAGGTGCTCCAAGTGGCAGGGCTCCTGGAAGCCAAGCCAACACAGCTCTTTGCTCCCCTCAGCATGGGAGAGTGGTGCGTCTCAATGATCCGGCCCTTCCTTCTTTGCTAGAGCCAGTATCCTTGGTTCTAAGCAGCAGCAACCCCTTCCAAAGTCGCCTCCTTACCCCAGATCGCTCCCGCCCCGTGCTAGTATCTTAAGTACACTCGGTGCTACACAACACCCCCTTCTCTGCACAAGAAAACCTATTCTAACCCATTCCTGCCATGTGCACCCCCACAGTGAAAGTGCCCTAAATCGCCTGACTCTACAGGGGAAAACCAGGCCCCAATAGCAGATTTTTTGCATTATTTTCTTCCAACACACACACTTCCGGAGTGCCCCGCCATGCAGCCAGCCAATGACAAGCAACACAGCTGTCAGCCCCTCAGGCTCACCATGAAGCGGGGCTAACACGTGACCCATCCCCCCACCTCAACAAGGTACCTACCTCCCTGGGGGGAGACTGGAGCCAGCTCGGTCTGATAGCAGCACCTGGGGCACGTACAGGGGACGCAGCCCCCCTTTAAGCCTTGAGCCTGGTAGATGCATTTTCTTTTCTACCTCCCTCCTGGAAGGGATGGATCCCTCTGCTCTCCAGCCCTGGCTGCTTACACTGAGTTCCCTCGCTCGTTCCCTGCCGCTGCACAACATCCCTAGCCCCGACTCTGTCCTTTAAGTATATACAAATTGTATACACTTCATACAATAAACTGTTAACAATGTCAGTGTTAGAGAACATTACAGAATTCGTTGTACAGAATGCAATTCTGTAGAAACAGAGTTAATGCACTCTGAAAAAATTGTTCATTGTTGAATTATGATAATAAATTAAAGTTTAAGAATGAAAAAATGTGAAAGTTTAGTTATTGATAAAAATGAATAAAAGTATGTATGGTAAGGAATTAAGTATATATATTACATTTATGTTGATGAGGATAAAATATTAAATATTCCTCAAATTCTGAAATAATTCCCATGTTTTTTGGCATTTATGTCTTGTTGGAATGTATGGAGTTGAAAGGTTTTTTTAATTGTAATTGAAATTAATTTGTATGTTTTTTGGAGTTTGAGCTAGAGTCAAAATGATTTTGTGATGTTTTTGAAGAGGAAAGTTTTTAGTTTTAAAAACTGTTGTGTATTTAACGTTTTTTTAAACTGTAAAGTTTTTTGCTTTGGCAATTTTCTTTAAGAGTGAGGTAGGGATTGGAGAACCATTTTTCTTTTGTGAAGCAATTAGAAAATTAGTACAAGTCCCACAGGTCAAATAGGAGTTGGGGGTGAGGGCGTTTATGTTGTGTGTTCAGGATGGGTGAAGGAAGAGGAAAGTCCAGATTATAGGTCTATGCGATGGATCTATCCCTTGTCCTTGAATTCATGCCCTCATCTCTGCTTCCTTCCTCTGAACAACCTCAGTGCTTGAGGGGCAGTCACTGGACCCGTTCCAGGAACTGGAAAGGACCAAATAAAAACCAGGTGTGTGCTCGATTTAGCTCATGGGTTGGAAGTTCCCCACCACTGCTTTAGGGAGAAGAAAAGAAATATGTAAGCCATGGGACTCTGATGTTTGTGATGAGTTAATGAAGTAACGTAGCACCTTAAGAAAAGTGGCGCCGAAGCATGCATAGTAGCAGAAGATGTATTCACTTTGGGAGAGTTTCACAAACATTTTATGAACCCCAATGAAACCAGTAGTATTTTATTTGAGGGCTGGCCTTAAATATTTTTCCATTCTGGACAAAAATAAATTTGTTCACCCCATAAGCCTCTGTTCCAGTAGTTCTCAAATCAATGGGTCGCAACCCATTAGCGAGTGTTGAACGGTTCTTAGGTGGGTCCTGGGCAGGGCTTGGGGCAGCTTGATGAAGCTGCACTGTGGGTGTGCTTCACTTCCTGCAACTTCCCAGCCTTGGGCCATCTCATCCCTGCTGCTGTTGGTGGGAACATTCACCCCACCCCTGCTGCCACTGCTGTCAGGATTTTTAAGGTGGGTCCCAAATTGTGTCAGAGGGCCTCACCCACAAAAAAGTTGAAAACCAGTGCCCTACTTCATTCACATGCACCCAGAATGCACCTACTGTATTAACATCCTTGGGCATCCAGTGCCACCTCACCCCATCTCTCAGCTGTTCAGAGTCCAGGGGGCTGGGACCGGTTGGGCTCACCACACAACAGCTTGCCCCCACCAGAGCCTACCGGGGAGTGACTGGGCACCTTGGCACCTGTTTTACTTTTCCCCTCTCCCAGTGGCAGAGGGAGAGGGGGTGGGACCAAAGGGGCTTCCCCTGTTAGCTTTGGGGCGGGGTTTCCTTAGTGGGGCCCATGGGGCTGGGGCAGAAAGCTGGGAACTTTTGGGAAGCCTGAGGAGGTGGGAGCTTGGTGGGAGGATTAGAGGGGTTTATTTTGTGGTGTTTATGCTAGGGAAGTAGAAGGTGTGGGGGTCTTTTGTATTATATTTTATTATTTGGGGGGGAGGGGTTTGGAGGGCGAGGGATGAGGAGTGAGTGAGTTAGGGAGGGGAATATTTATGGGGGGGAGGGAGGGAAGAACTTTCCTGCTGTTAGGGCGGGACAGCCTGGGGGACTGGCCGGGGGCGATATATTCCCAATTGGGGTGAGGTGAGATCAGTGAGATGGGACAGATGTTATTACAGGTCCCGCTCACTACCCCCCAGGCAGATGGGCAGGTGGTTCTCAGTCAGGGAGCCCCCGGTCCTGTGTTGTTGCTGTTAAATGTGAGATAGGTGGTGAATAAGGCAACAACTGTCTGTGAGGTAATCCTGGACCATGCTGCTGATCTCGTATGTATCATGGAAACCTGGCTGGACAATGAGTTGGGGCCCATTTCGGTTGATCTTTTTCCGGCCGAGTATTCCGTGCAGCATCAACCATGCTCGGAGGGACAGGGTGGTGGTGTAGCCATGATTTTTAAGGAGAGTTGGACTGTGAGGAGGTATCCAGTGCAATCCATATCAGGTCTTGTGTTTGATTTGGTGGGTGACAGTTTGGGAGTACTGCTTGTATACCGTGCACCTACCTGTGCAGCAGCCTCCCTACATGCTTTGGCAGAGGTGGTGTTGGGAGTGGTGTTGTGGTCCCCGAGGTCAGTAGTCTTGGAGGACTTCAACATTCATGCCAACGCTGACCTTATGGGAGTGGAGCATGAGTTCATGGCCACCATGGCAATGATGGACCTGTCCCAGAGAGTTATCGACCCGACACATCAGGGGGGACATACCTTAGACCTTGTGTTTTGCACCGGCCTTGAGGCAGGTGCTCTGTTAGTGGGGGAGTTATCAGGTGTACCCTTGTCATAGACAGACCATTACCTCCTGCAGATCTCGCTCCTGGTGCATGTCTGCCCCCAGAAAGGTGCAGAACCAATTTGGATGGTTCGCCCCCAGAGGCTGATGGAACCTTATCTGTTCCAGAAGGCTCTGGGTGAGTTTCCCACTGACATTGATGACTGTTCCATCGATGACCTCGTCTTGTTATGGAATACTTTCCTGGTGGAGACCATTGATTGGACAGCTCCTAGACGTCTGCTCCCCAGGAGGCAGCTCCGCAGGTTTCTTTGGTTCTCCGAGGAACTGCAGAAGCTGAAGCGGTAAGGGCGGCAGTTGGAGCAACGGTGGCATCGTTTGCGTGCTGAAACCAACAGATTGCATCATAGAGTCAGTTTAGAAGCCTATGCTGTAACTATGCGGGCAGCAAAAAAGGAGTTTTTTGTTACCCTCATAGCATCTGCTAAATCCCATCCAGTGGAGCTTTTCTGGGTGGTGCGGGGGCTGGTCATTCCGGCCTCCCTCCACCTTGGAGTGAAGTCATCTACCGCTCGCTGTGACATGTTTGTGGATTATTTTGTGGATAAAATTGCTCGGATTCACCATGACTTCGATGCCCCAAGTAATACATATCGGGAACTGGAGGTTTGGAAGCCTCGTCTTGTCCGGTTTTGTGGGATCAATTTCAGTCGGTGACACCCGCCGATGCAGTTGGTGTTCTTGGGGTTGTTAGGGCCACATTTTGTGAATTAGATCCTTGCCCATTGTGGCTGATTAAATCTTGCTGGGAGACAATGGGACTGTTGCTGGCTGGGGTAGTCAATGCCTCCCTTCGGGAGGGCAGAGTGCCGGGTTGTCTCAAAGAGGCAGTGATTCAGCCTTTGCTCAAGAAACCATCGCTTGAGGTTGACTCCCTTGCCAGCTATCGGCCTGTCTCTTGAACGGGTAGTGGCTCAGCAGCTCCAGGAACATCTTGACCACATCAGTTATCTGGACCCCTTTCAGTCGGGATTTTGTCTGGGGTATGGCACTGAGACTGCGCTTGTGACTGTGGTGGATGATCTGCACTGGGAAATGGACCAGTGTTGTTCAACCCTGTTAGTTCTATAAGATCTTTCAGCTGCATTTGATACAGTTGATCACGGGATGTTGGGGGCGCGACTGCGGGACTGTGCAGGGGTGGGCGGGACTGCTCTCGAATGGTTCTGCTCTTTCCTGACTGGTAGAACGCAGAGAGTGGTTCTTGGGAGTTTTTTTCATCATACTGAGACCTCTCATGTGGAGTCCCACAGGATTTGGTTTTGTCCCCTCTCCTGCTCAACGTATACATGCAGCCACTCAGTGATGTGATCAGGAGGTTCGGCGTGCGGTGGCATCAATATGCTGATGACACCCAGCTGTATCTCTCTTTTTCAACAGACCCAGGCCCTGCAGTCTCGGTACTTACTCAGTGTTTGACAGCTGTGAGGGACTGGATGAGGACTAACCGACTGAGACTGAATCCCGACAAGACAGAGGTGATGCTGGTGGGTAAGGCGATGGAAATGGTGGCCCCCGTTATTGGCGGGGTCTGCCCTCCATTGGTATCCCAGGTACAGAGTCTGGGGGTGCTTCTCGATGCACAGCTCTGCTTGGATGCCCAGGTGGAGGCTGTGGCAAGGAGTACCTTTCGCCATCTGGTGCGATGGCTTCGGCCGTTTGTCTCAGGCTCTGACCTGGCCACCATCATCCATGCTTTCATCACCTCCAGATTGGACTATTGTAACACACTCTACATGGGACTACCCATGGTGACGCTTCAGTAACTGCAGCTGGCGCAGAATGCAGCGGCCCTTCTGGTAGGACTGGGCATTGGGAGTATATTACACCAGCGCTCTGCTCTCTGCACTGGCTGTCAGTGGTTTTCCGGGCCTGATTCAAGGTGTTTATTTTGGCCTATAAAGCCCTAAATGGCCTAGGCCCTACATATCTGTGGGACCGCCTCACTCCCCGTGTGATGGACCAACCCCTGCGGTCATCTGGGGGCGCTCGGCTCGAGTTCCCCCGAGTCTTCCGGGAGGCCATGCAGGGGAGGGCATTCTCGGTGGCCGCTCCACGGCTGTGGAACTCCCTTCTGGTGGTGGCCCGGTTGGCCCCGGATCTCCCCTCTCTTTGGAGAAGTTGTAAGAGCTGGCTGTTTCACCAGACATTTGGCGGGGGATAGGGTGAGTTGTTGGGTAGGGGTTATTTTTCTTTTTGTCCTCCTTTTAGTCATATTTGAATTGTTTTAATGTTTATTTTGCAAATTGAAAGCCACCCCAAGCTGCCTGTGGCAGGAGGGGCGGGGTAGCAAAATTCTAAAATAAAAATAAAATAAAATCTTCAGAGACTCATCACCCCCTATCTGACACATGCCCCTACACCAGCCAGGGGTTCCTGGCAGATGCCTGCTTTCCACTGACCCCAGAAGTCTCCTTGCCCGAAAAACATGCTCTCCTTGCCGAATGGGCAGGCAGGTCTCAGCTTGCTCTTTCTAGCCCCTGGATGCTGCTCCTAAATGATCAAAACGGTAACTGCATTTTGTCCCTGAAAGAGCTGAATTCACTGTCTTCACAACACTCCCAAACTCTGAAGGGCCTCGAGCGAGGGATCAGGTTTCAGTCTCAGCTTCTTCTTCCTGTGTGGTAGCTCATTATAACTGCCACTAAACTATAGGCTACAGCAACCCGTGCAGGGTGAGCTAAGGACAGCGTGGCAGGCTCAACCTTGAATGCCTTTACTTCTGCCAGGTTAGGTCAGACTTGCTAGGCACAGAAGGGTTTTAAGGCATGGATTGAGGATAAATCTCTTGTGGTTCAGCAGTGCGTGAATCAGGCTAGTGGGTGAGCTTTAAAAGGACTAGTACAGGGCATTTATCCTGGTGTGATAGCAGCATGAATGTTGAGCCCTGCAACATGAATGGAAGGAAAATGGTACTTTATTTCCATGCGATACTAGTCATTACATACTTTACCTTGTCATCATGTTATGCAGGAATTCAGTGGCTGAGAATACAGTTAGCATTTAATGAAGTATTTTGCTCAAACCAAGTATTCAACAGTCAGGCTCCTCAAAAATGATGAGATTAACTTTAAATATTGTATAATTAAGAAAAATGAATTGGGGGCATTGCTTTTATTTGTCCCCCAAGCCTTCAGGGGGATCACATGATTAAGCTTTCCTTCCTGACCTCCAAGACTAGGGCCCTTTTCACACAAGACGTTCCCACCCATCTCCATGCAGTTTCGCTGCGTAGAGATGGGTGGAGGCACCTATGTGAATGCCATGGGGGATAGGTGGGGGTGCATGTGCGCGCGCTCCTGCGCTATGCCCACCTCTATCCATCACCCACCCACAGAGCAAAAGGGCTCCAATGCCCGATGCTCCATGGGTGGAGGTGGGTGGAGATGGGTGTGCGCCCATGGGAACGGGTGCACACCCACCACAGCTGCACCCCCATCCCCCCACCCACCACCACCTGTTTAAAAAGGGCCTAGGTAAAAAGGGAATGTTGAGGTTTGCTGTCTCTTCTGAGACATTCACACAACTGTCAATGGGTGATACAAGGAAGGCATGCTGATTATCAAGTGAGTCTCTGCTCCCTGCCATCCCCTGGACAGCGCCATGAGTAGCCTAAGGCTGGACATGGGAGGTCCAAAGTGACCACGTTTGGAGATACCCTAACCTGGATCTGGCAGGAAAGATAATAGGTGCCCCAGTTCTCTACATTCCTCCCCGGAGCAGTTAGAGGCCTTGTTCTGCTATGACTTGAGTAAGCACTTAGAGCTGAAACCAATAGCTAATTTATATTTACAAATATTATTTGTGTATTCAGGCAGCATTGTCTGAAATGGAATTTTCATATCTTACTTCAGATTGTTTGTTTGTGGATTCCTTGTTTCTTTAGTTTAGATATTTGTCACTTTGGTACTTTATTTCTTCATTTTGGAACTTCGCTTGCTCTTTTTGCTATTTAGTGCTATTTGTCTATTTGTCTATTTGTCAAACACAAGCACTATTTCATTACTAATACTGAAAAATCTGAAACACCAAAGTGACTGAAATATCAAAACAAAGGGCAAAAACAGATGTGACGGTGGCCTGCTTAGGCCTGGGAGCCACTGGCATGTTTGTTTTGGCACTGCCAGATGTTAACCTAGGATGCACCAGGGCAGGTAGGTGGCTAACCTGGGCTGTGCCCTCAGAAAATCAAGTCATAGCCCAGCCTAAGGGCTGGCCACACCAGCCAGTGCAGACCACAATGGGCCAGCACATCTGACCTGCCGCAGGTTGAGGGCCACCATGGCTGTCCATCATGGCAGGTGGGGTGGAGTGCTGGGAGCAGGGCAGGACCACCTGCCCATACATCTGTTAAATTCCCCACCTGGGCTATGCAGGTGACAGGACTACTCTCTGGCCACAGGCATGTTGGTCCAGTGTCTCAGCACAACCTGGACCATGTCGGCTGTGATTTGCTGCCCTGGGTAGAACCAGGGAGCTGCCACATCTCCCACATATCTGTTTTTACCCAGTGTAACCAAAATCACTGAAATAAACATCCAAATTGGGCAAATGAAGCACAAATAAATAGTGCTTCATTTTGACTTCATTGGGACTGATTCAGAGTGGGCAAATTCATGGGATAGGAAATTTGCCCTGTGTATTAATTTCACCTCTAGTAGAGATGCCACACAGTATAGAGTTACGTTGTGGAGGCCTGTGAAAGTTAAGAGATGCCGTGTGTGATAGTGAGGGCAGCACTAGCAATGACATTGACAATGACATGGACATTGTCCATTTTTATGGATGGGTGTTCTGCCACGGTGGGTGGAGGTGGGGGTGTACACGGACACCCACCCACTTCCACCTATCTCCACCCAAGGGGACTCCTCTGGTTTTCTGGAGGGCCCCATGGGTAGAGATGGGTGGGTGTTGGGTGTAGGTGTGTGTGTGCCAGGAGCGTGCATGCACAAACACCCACCATCCATGGTGTTTACACAGGCGCACACCCATCTCCCCATCCACTGACGGCCCGTTTCTATGGAAGGCCCCTGTACCACACACCCACCAGAACACCCAGTGGTGCGTGGGGCCGTTCGTGTTAAAACATCCATAGTTGTACACTTTTATGGTCCATGGGACCAAGTGGGGTATGGCCAATGCTGTATTGTCACATATGGACACTCATTTGTGTTAATGCCCGTTTTTCTCTAAACCTCCAGGAATTACTCACTCCTACTCTTTGGTGATGGTTTTTTGTTTTGTTTTAGGGAATATGCTCTCCAAGAACCGAGAATTACAGTGTCATGTCTGAATGCTCCAAGTAATGGGTGGAGTGGGTTTAAGATACTGCGTGTTGCCTACTGATGCACCACATACATGAAATTTTCCTATCTGAACAAGCCCTCAAGCTGGTATCACCACTTTATGGGTCTGGTTCTATAGTAATTTCCCCACAAATGTATGTTTCATCCCAGCCTAGGACAGAACACAAAGCTTGGAGTGCAGATTTCTCTCTCATGACGACAAGAACTCAGCATTCCAGAAAGCCCTATTAATCTTTGACCCCCTTTTAAGGCTCTTTTTACATTGATCCAGATCAATATAAACAGATCTTCAATGTAAATGTAAATTAGCCACATAACATATGGATGTCCAGCCGCTTAACTCCTTTTAACAATTATGGTAGTGGGCAGAATCCCAATGGAAGCTATCAGCTCAGAATATTAAAGTGTCTACAACTGGCCTTAGATTGCATCCGATTCAATGAAAAATTATTTTTCATCTAAACTGGACTCCTTCTAAAGTCAAGAAGCTGCATTTATTAACAGCTGACACATGCTGGAGATGTAAAGCATTGCAGGCATCACTTGGTCATATGTTTTTGGACATCTCCTGTTATTAATCTTTTTTGGAAAGAAATAATATTAATGACTAGAATTTATATAATCTTAAATATTAAATATCATTAGGGCTTTTCCCCCCAAAATTCATGACTAGGTTGTCATAAGGAGATAATGGGCTACATGTAGACTACAGGTCTAACAAATATGTAATGGTAAAGGTTAAACATGCCAATCCCATGACATAGGTCATGGTACTAGAAAAGATAAAAAGTCACGGAAAAGTCATGGGTAAAAAAAAGTTCCATTTTATTTTATTCAGTGTTTCTTAATATAATATAGGCCCTTTTCACACAGACACTCTAATACTGATAAAATGGGTGTTACATTTTATTATACGTGTTTCAGGGCTGCAGGTGTGCTCCATGGGTGCCCTGCAACATGTATAATAAAATGTAGCACCCATTTTACCAGTGTTAGAGAGTCTGTGTGAAAAGGGCCATGCCGCCATATTATTAGATTATAAGCCTGAGACAGGTGGAAAGGGACCGCCCTCCTTTCCCTTATCTCACTTACAATGAAAGCCCCAGGAAGGAGTAAAGGGATTCCCTGGCCCTTTTCCTTGTCTCTCTGTGAATGAAAGCCTCAGGCAGGGGGAAAGGGAACCCGCCCCCTCCCTTATCTCTCTTAGAATGAAACCCCAGGAAGGAGGGAAGGTAGAGCAAGGTGTGAGGAAAAGCAGAGGAAATGCTGCCGTCTCCTTCAGGATGCCTTTTCTAGCTCTGAGCCCACCCTTTGTCTCTAGTCACACCATGCTCAGAAGGGGAGGAGTTAGTTGGTTAGGGATAACAGAACAATAGTTAGGGCTAAGATTTGGTCATGGTATTTTTTCTAAAAAGTCATGACTAGATCATAGTAGAAGAGATAAAAAGTCACAGAAAAGTCATAGTTAGGGCTAAGATTTAGTTACGGAAGTGACACAAGTCATGTTTTTAGTGAATTTCCCCCCTCGCCGTGACTTTTACAGCTTTTCCAAGACTTCCATGACTTCTGCCTAAAAAACACCG
Organism: Sphenodon punctatus; assembly: GCA_003113815.1. Lineage (NCBI taxonomy): Eukaryota > Metazoa > Chordata > Lepidosauria > Sphenodontia > Sphenodontidae > Sphenodon > Sphenodon punctatus. The sequence goes on from QEPC01002813.1 coordinate 581,962, forward strand.
GAGGAACCGCCTCCGACTCACCCCGTAGAAGAGAAGTGCCGCTGAGAAGAGAGACGTTGAGACCGCAGTCAGCACTGGCTGCCGCACTTACGTCTCTGGGGTTCTCCAAACCCCTCCCCTCCAGAGCATAGTTAGAGACAGAGGGAGGAGCTTGAGAAGATCTACCCAGAAGAACAGCGTGGATACCACACTCAGTGCCGGCTGCCGCAGTCTCCTGATGCTCCAAACCCCCCCCGCTTCTGAGCACGGTGTGGCTAGAGGCAGAGGGTGGGGTCAGAGCTAGAAAAGGCGTCATGGAGGAGATGGCAGCATTTCCTCTGCTTTTCCGTGCACTTTGCTCTACCTTCCCTCCTTCCTGGGGTTTAATTCTAAGAGAGAGGAAGGAGAGGGTGGGTTCCCTTTCCCCCTGCCTGGGGATTTCATTCACAGTGAGATAAGGGAAAGGGGTGGGGTGGGTTCCCTTTCCTCCTGCCCCAGGCTTATAATCTAATAATATGTTATGTTAAGAAACATTTAATAAAAGTAAAACGGAACTTTTTTTTACCCATGACTTTTCTGTGACTTTTTATCTTTTCTACCATGACCTAGTCATGACTTGTTAGAAAAAAAATACCATGACAGAATCTTAGCCCTAATTATTGTATCATCTGCAAGTATGTGCATTCTGGGTTATGCACCTAAAGAACCTAATTCTTATCAAATTGCTTTTCATCAGAGGGCTTTAAGTGCATCTTAGAAAGTTCAGTTTGGAAAAGCATCTTTGGTTTTAGATGCTAAAGCAAATGACTCCTATGCAAAACTCAACTACTTCTACTAAACTTTATCTTCTAGCAAAAAACAAAAACTGAAACCTTCTTGCAAAAATTACCCACTTCTAGTCCCAGTTGGAAAAAAGTAAAAAGGGCAGATACTCATGACTCTGTCTAGATTGAACAACAATACAGAGAAAAACAATCCAAAATATTCAGAACCCCTAAAAATAGGCCATATTCATTTTGCGTTTTGGCCTGAAGTATAGATCCCTTCTGCTTTCCTTTGCCATCCTTGAAAATTACCTCTTCTATCTCCATTTAAATTTTTTTGGCATATAATATCCCTTCAATATATTACAAATACCTTTTCAGTGAGTCACAAAGGCCAAACCCCACCCAAGCGCAGCACAAGGCCCCATGGGTTGACATAAGAGTTTTCAAAGTCCTTTTGCCTTTGTCATCCTGTAATATTTAATATTATTTAAAAAGAAGATTTCAAAGAATTTTCACAACACCTACCCCTAGAGAACAGTGCTGGATGGTCAGCAACATATTTAAAAAGCACAGCCAAGCCAAAATATCTGTGGCTCATTAAGAGATTTGAGTGTTTGGAGGATGAGAGAGAGATAAAATTGAAAGTATATAATTTTTTTTCCATGCTGTTTTTTTTTTTAAATTGCCCATAAACCTTTTAGCCTAATACAGTTTGCCATGATGTGGGATAACAAGGAAAATAGGAAACTCCATATTTCTTTATTAATATAATAGCTGGCATTTGCCCAGCAAGTTTCATTGGAAGACAAATACTTTATAAATATGAATTCATTATCTAACTTACATTTATATTACAAATTGGGAAACAGAAGAACAAAGAGATAGTGAATCACCCAAAAAGCATATGGCAGAACCCAGAGTCTCTTTTTAGATTTCTAAGCCACCCAATCCCCAGGCAGAACTTTACACAGTCCTTATCTAGCTCACCCTCATAACAACCCTTTGAGGTAGGTCATTATAATTCTCATGTTACAGATAGGGAACTGAGGCTGAAAGAGAAAGATTTGCCCAAGGCCTCCCAGCAAGTTTATAGCTAAAATGAGATTTGAATCCTGGTCTCCTACTAGTTCCAAGTCCTACACCTTAATCACTAGGCCACACTGGCTCTTCCCTAGCTATTGTAGTATTACCAGATCCTGTAATTTTACCATGAATATCAAAACTTAAGGTGCTTCTTAAAGCCTAGAGTTACTTGTTGTGTGATAAAATCATGAATATTCCAGCTTTCTTCTTTAATAAAAGTAAGTTTATAGCATTCGTGAAGAAAAGCTTGAAGATGCAACTGCAGGAACACTAATGTCTCAAAGATTAAAAGACAAATGAAAAAGAAGTAAAAGATGATCAGGACAATGATTTTGTTTACTATTATTTTCATATTCGACTCATTATTTTTGCTTATTGGTTGGTAACACTTCTCATTATGTCCAGGTTTAACCACAACATTCACAGTCTTCTCCTTTCAACTTGAAGAACTTTTAGCTATCTCACTGGGCACATATTTTTCCTGGTGTAAACTACCACAACAAACCACACACAACTGGTGACTGAACCGAACAGACCATCAAACTGAACCTAACATATCTGATAGTAGCCCCCTTCGCCCACCACGTGGAGGCGACGGGCATTTGTCGCCCCCCCCCTTTTTGCAGCGGAGCTAGGAGACAGGGGGAAGAGTGCTGCTGTGGGGAGGCATTTCTAGAATGCTCCCCGCCAGAGAATGTTAGGTTGCCAGGCAACCGGCCCCGAGGAGCGCAGACTCAGAGGCGCAGCACGGGCAAAAAAGAGTAGCCCCGCCCCCTTTTAGGAGGGGTTAGGGCTGCTCAGGGCCGCATGAGGCGGCATTGGAGTCAGGATCTAGGTGAAGCAGCAGCCCCACCCATCCCACCCTCTAGCACTGTGATATTGTTACTGGTTGCCTTTAGGGAGTTGAGGAGGAATTTTGGCGATCAGCCTGATTATAAAGGATCGCTGGTTTCGCCTCCTCAGCAGTGAAGAGTAGGTTAAATAGGTTTATTTGGCATTAATTGGGAATGGATACTATGCAATGTGTATAATCATAATTGGAATTTACGATTGGCAATTTGCATAATTTGTTTTAAATTGGGCAACTGTTGTTTTCGATGTCGAATTTGATGGATAAGATTGTCTTAAGCCAGAACAGATATGGGATATTTAATTGTTGCACTTGGCAGGGGTCCAGTATGCTAGGATAGGATAAATAGGTAAGGTATAGGATCAAGAGTCATCTCCTTAAGAGATGGGGAAGTGGTACCCACCAGTGTCATGCGGGGCACAGCAGGCATTGGGGTCATGACCCTGGGAGGGGTGTCTTAGCAGAGTTGGGAAGGACATGCGCTGTCCTCAGACCCTGCAGGCATTTACCTCCTACTCACGTCCAAGGTTGGGGGTTGCTCGCCCCTCTATTCAGCCAGAGCCGGAGTGTTGTCGAGGGGTGCATGGTAATGTTGGTGGTCTGATTAAGGAAGGCACATCCTGATCAGCACACAAGTTAATAAGATAAGTTAGAGCTAGCATACGGGACCTGAATGGCTGTGCAAGTTACCCACAGGCCTTATCGATTGAATAATGAAAGAGTGCGGCCAGTTTTGAACCCAACCACTGTCTCCGTGTATTATTTGGGGGTGCGCCGACAAGAGCAGGTTGCATCTCTGACCACATGGATTTGGATCAGAGTGCCTAAATCTCATGGACAGTACATTTGTTTCAGATATTCCTTTCACCTCTTCCTTCAGGACTCCAGTCAAGGTTTGGGAAAGCAGGTGGAGTCCAGCAACGGTTGCCACCCTGTGGTGCTTTTTTACCTGACACTTCCATTTTTTCCCATTGGCAAAAATGGAAGTGTCAGGTAAAAAAGCACCACAGGTGGCAACCCTAAGTTCAGCAGATAAGGTGGTTTTTGACCTGGGAAACTAGGTTTCAATTCAAGTCTTAGCCATGAACTCACTAAGTGGCATTGGACAAACCACTGTCTCTCAGCCTCACGTCCTCATCTGTAAAAATGGAAACAGTAATGACTTCTTCACAGGGTTGTTGTGAGAGTGAATGAGAGAAAGTTTGTAATGCTCTTTGAATACTGAAATTGCTATATAAATAATAATTAGAACAGTTGGATAAGCACGCTAATAACTAGGGAAACTGAAGAATCCTCTTTAATAGAGTTTTGTAAAAAGAGGCTGGACAAACATCTTTCATGAATGGTTTAGCTATAGTGCATCCTGCCTCAGTGCAGTGGGTTGAACTAGAGGACTCTTGAGGTACCTGCCAGCCCTGCAGTACTAGGAGTCTCTATTATATATTAGTACTCTCTGCTTAGGATTTTAAATTGGATAACAAGAGACCCGTACAGTATCCTCCCATCTGCTGCTGTTGTCAGTATTGTGGAATAAACAATCAATATTCATTGTGGAAGTTAAAAAATAATTTCAGCAGAGTAGAGATACATGGTGGTTGTAAGGAAATGCCATGAAACCACTCATCAAAATGTATCTGAGAGTCAGTCATTATAATCACGAGTGACACTTCAGTATCATGATGCTTATTTTAATAGCCTTGCATCAGAGGCTTCATCTAGGAAGAATTTTGGTAAACAACAATTGTGAAATTTGTAGTTCTATATTTGAATAATAATTGGTCCAAATCTCCAATTGGTGTAAACAATCATAGCTCTGTTTACTCCAGCTGAGAATCTGTCTCCTTGGAACTTCTCAGAAAGGTTCTGATCCAGAAAGTAATGAAGCATGTGCTTAAAATTAAGCACATGCTGGTATGTAAGCATATGCATAAAATTAAGCATATCCTTACATACCTTTGAATAGCAATGCCACCATGAATTTGAGTCTTACATTTGTAAGTGAGTTTCCATGGTTACATTTTACTTTGGAGCCATGGAAAAATCGGAAACATTCTGGCCCAATATCTTCTAGGGATGTGCAAGGGTGGTGGTGGTGGAATTTTGTATTTCTGATTTCTATTCTGGTTTCAGTGCAAACCTTTGTGGGGGTTAAGGGTGCTTTTGTGTTTTGTGCCTCAAAATTGTGGGAAATGCTACAGTTGGTTGGGAAGAAAGCAAACAAACACAGGAGTGCAGCCACTTTGAGTGTTTTAAAATGAACAAGGGCTGTGTGTGTGTGTGTGTGTTCATGACTGCTGAGTGGCACAGCTGTGAAGCACCCACTCAGGTGGAGAACGTGGGGAGGAATTCTAATGGGTGACTCCCTGCATGACTAGGACAGCAGCCACCTTGTACTCCCTTAGCCACAGACAATGGGGCAGGCGGAAAGCATGCCAGGCTGGCCTTTGAAACTGACGTGTCTTGGCGTGAGTGCTGGGGAACCCAAGCTCCCCACTGCTCGCAGCCAGTTTCTGTGACTTGCAAAGGCCGTGCCCTCCACCCGCAGTGCCTGTGAGCGGCAGACCGGTCTGCTGGTGTGGCTGGCTGCTGCCGTTCACACAGGCAGGTGATGCATAGCCACCATGCATCTTTTTGGCTTGCCCTGCATGGAGCACTGTAGGTTTCTTGGCAGTGCTCCGTGAGAGGCCATGAGTGGGTACTGAGTGGCTCACAGAAGTGTGCATGCCCCTGCACCACCTTCAGAAGGTGGTCGAATGAGTGGCTCCTGGGTGGCCACGTGTGGTAGCATCTCGTTTAAAAACACCCCATGTTTAACCTCTCTGTGTGGAGGATGCAGCCCTCTGTGTGCGCATGTACACATGCACGAGTGGTGACTACAATGAACAGTAAAGGGCCCTGGTATCAGCAAGCTCCAGAGTACCCGGCAGGGGAATCTGCCTGGATGACACCCAAATCTACTTATCCTTTCATCCGATTCAGGCCCTACGGTCTTGGTACTTACACAGTGCTTGTCTGCTACTGGGAACTGGATGCAGTTGAGCCATCTGAAGATGAATCCAGACAAGACGGAGGTGATGACAGTTGGCTGGCCCTGTGGCCTGGGGGGTCCTGCCTCCCCTTGCTATGCAGGTGCATACCCTTGGGGTGCTTCTGGATCCTCAGCTGCGCCTGGAAGGTCAGGTTGCGGCTGTGACCAGGAGTGCCTTTTGCCGACTCCATTTGGTGAGAAGGCCGTGTCCCTTCCTTTCCAATGGAGATTTGGCCACCATCATCCATGCCTTCATTACCCCGAGGCTGGACTACTGCAATGTGCTCTACATGGGGCTGCCCTTGAAGACTGATCGGGGGCTGCAGCTGGTGCAGAATGTGGCACCCCGCCTCTTGATGGGGGTGGGTTGCCAGAAGTACATTACATCAGGACTTAAGAGTCTGCACTGACTGCTTATAGTGTTCCGGGCACAATTCAAGGTGCTGGCTTTGACTTTTAAAACCCTAAATGGCTTGGGCCTTACATATCTGAAGGACGCCTTCTCCTTATGCTCCTTCGTGGCCCTTAAGATTTGTCTTGGTTGCCCTCTTGAGGGTTCTGTCACTGGCCCAGTTTCATATGACTTAGGCCTACAGAGAAGCATTCTCAGTGGCTGTCCCACAGCTTTGGAACTCCCTTCCCTTGGAGGCTTGCCTGAGTCCTAGTTTGAATGTTTTCCAGAGGCAGTGCAAGACTTTTATTTGGCCAGGCATTTAATGGGCAGAGATAGATTGGGGGGAGCGCAGTGGGGTGTTTTTAGTTTTGTGGGGGTTTGTTTATTTTACATTTGTATTTTATATGTGTGTGGTGAGCTGCCCTGTGCCTTCGGGGATAGGGTGGGATATAAATCAAAATCTAATCAATAAATTAAATCTCATACCCTTTCCATGTCCCATCCGGTTCCCTGTGTGCAGTTCCACCTCCAGTTGCCCATGAAAGAAGGCTAATCCCCCAACCACAAAGCTCTCAAAGATCAAAAGAGAACCTAAATCAAAACACACCCCCACACCATCGTTAGGACTAAACTAAACTCCCTCCTGACCAGCGCAACCTGCCATGAAACTTGAAAGATGCCAAAACTGCTTGAACAACAAGTAAAAATATCAGATTAGTAGTGGAAACGAAGAGGCACAATGCACACTAACATGTACCTGAAAACTGCAAGGCATTTTTGTGTTTCAACTATGGAAAAACATTTTGACCCTTTTGAACACAAGCAGCGATGGTGTATGCTAGCGGTGACCCCATATTAAGACCTAAATATAATCCCATGACCCCAGACAGCAGAGAGATACATAATATTAGCTGGGATCCCAAGTCCAACTGTAGATGGCACATGGAAGTCCAACTCCTGACCCAGAGTTAGGGGACCTCGGCTTCTAGCCCTATTGAGCAAAACGCCAAGTGCAGATCATTTTAATTTAGAAAAGAGCAATGATGTAAATACACACTTCTTCAAAGAAAGTGTATGTGTGAGTGAGTGAGTGAGTGAGAGAATGTCCACAAAAAGAGTTTTAAAAATCTTCATGCAGACAGAATATAACCCTCACTCGATCCACTTGTTAAATATCACAGAAGCTAATCTGCAATAGAGGGAAAGGGTAAAGAAACGTGGCTGCCAATGAGGATAATAAAAATTCATTCTTTTTTCTCTTCTCAAAGCAGTGCTGTTTATTCAGTTCTCTAGGAAAACCCCCACATTTGGGCAGTTAGTTCAGTTGAGTAAAGTAACAACAACACTGGAGCAGACGGAAGATCTATCAAAATTGAACTGGCACTGCCTCTTGTCCTCTCCCTGCCTACGTCATGGGCAGGGACCTTTTCACTGATTGATTTTCATTTCACAAATGCTTCGCATTACTCGGGAATCTCCCATCCAAGCTTTTCAAAGCTCTTTGCAAGCATGAGTGAATCAGATGGAGATTTTCAAAGGCAAGCATAGCTCTCAAGTACCTAACTCCCTCAAGGTACACACCTCCATGGATGGAGCTGAGTCAGTGACTTCCATGGCACTCTGTTCTAATTCTTCCCTTTGAAAGTCTCCTTTGAGGGTTACGTACTTTCCAACATTTGACAGAGAGAAATAGGTACATGTCATGCCAGCCAAAATTTACATAGATTTGCATGTGTTTATGAAAATTTGTAATAGCCCACTGACTAACTTTGAGGCTGAGCTTGAGAAAAAAGGATGTTTGTGTACACATATGTTTGTATGTACAGGATTGATGGTTCAAAGTTAAAACTCAGTCTATTAAAAAGTCAAAATTCTCAAATGTGTGCATTGAGACACACGAGGCCACCTGAGACTAAATCCTGACAAAGGGGAGGTGATGGCTGTGGGGGAAGGCCAGGGTGGTGGTGGTGGCTCCCATTATTGATGGGGTCCGTCCCTCCCTGGTTTCTAGGTCCGGAGTCTGGGGGTGCTCCTGGAACCACAGCTCCGCCTGGATGCTCAGGTGGCAAAAGGAGCATTTCACCAGCTACATCTGATACATCGGCTTAGGCCGTATGTCTCAGACTCGGATCTGGCCACGGTCATCCATGCTTTTATTACCTTGAGACTGCATTACTGCAACGTGCTCGATGTGGGGCTACCCTTGGTATTGGTTCAGAAACTGCAGCTGGTGCAGAATGCGGTGGCCCGTCTCTTAATAGGGATGGGCTGACGTGAGCATCTAACACTTCGCTCTCTGCATTGGCTGCCGGTAGGTTTCCAGCTTCAATTCAAGGTGTTGGTGCTGACCTTTAAAGCCCTAAACGGCTTGGGGCCTGACTATCTGCAGGACCGCCTCACCCTCCGGATCCTGGAGCGGCCCCTGCGGTTGGCTGGGGGCACCTTCCTTGGCGTTCCCCGGGTTTCCCAGGTGTCTACTATGAGGAGGGCATTCTCCGTGGCTGCGCTGAGGCTGTGGAACTCCCTCCCATTGGAGATCCGCTTGACTGCCGACCTCCCCTCTTTCCGCAGACAATGTAAGACCTGGCTGTTCCGCCAGGCCATTCCCAAGGGAGATGGGTTGGGTGGGTTGGGTTAGGGTGGGGGGGGGATGGGGTTTTATATTGTTTTAACTGAAATTAATATGGTTTATTTGGATGTTTTAAATGTTTTAATATATTGTGAGCCGCCCCGAGATGCCTGATGCAGGAGGGGGTGGCCTATAAATTGTAAAGATAAATAAATAAATAAATAGACTTTGGCTCTAAAGTTTTAGTTCTAAAGACACTCAGAGGATCAAAGGCAGAAGCAGTGACAGTCCTTACCAGCATGCTATAGAATCATTGCTTACAAACACACTCGCACCCCTCCTACCTTATTTAGCTTTAATCTCAATTCCAGACCCTCAGCTTCCTTGGCCTGCATGTTACCTTTCATTGTTCTTTGATAGCAGTGCTTAGTCCAAGCTTGTTAAGAGAAAAGGTGCTCCCCCTGCCCCCATCAGTGAATAAACAAATAGCAGTAGCCAGGGTGAGAAGTCAGCCAGCTCTTTCTCTGGCTGGATTAATGAGGTGGTTAATGGCCCCTTTGTCTGCTGAATCCTACCAACCTTACAGTGCTGGGAGGCTGGTACAAGATAACAAAACCTATTACTGTACAGGGAAAAAAAATGCTGTTGGAGGATATAGAGCTACCCAAGTATTATTGTTATTTTTCAGTCAAAGAAGCTCAGACAGAGGTACTAACTTTCCTGTCCCATCAAGTCGGAGAGGATTCTGGGAACAAAAAGCACATACTCCATCCTCACCCACAAAACACTCACATATTAGTTTGTAAGGCACTGAGGTTTAATCTATTGTAGACCTTCCTGGCTTCAGCCTACAAATATTTGAATTCCTGCTACATCAGTGAGCCTATAAGGGCTCTTAACTGCTTTAGCCTTTTTTCCACTTCAGACAAAGTAAGTGGAGAGAGGGGAAGAGCGCAAAAGAACTTTGGCTCTCCTAGCCCCCTCCCATTTACTAGCCAGAGGTGTGGAGGTGGGTTGAAACAACAGAGTTCTTGGTCTGCCAGTTACCAGAGGGACACCCAGATGATATATTGCAGTGGCATAACCAAGTAGAGGCCTGTGTTCCCCTGTTCAAATTCAATGCCCCTTATTCACTGTTTTCTTTCTGTCTGCTCAATCAATCTTTTATTCAGGGGTGGCTTTTGCCATTACCCAAGATATAGCAACAAAAAGAAGAAATATTAATACATCATTTGATAAAATAAAACATACTACAATAAATCTAAAATCAAATTAAAATCAACACTGTGCTAGTAGTAGCCATGATAGTATGCAGACAGATACCCAAACATCTGTCTGCTCTTGCTCTCCTCCTAGTTGTGCCCTACATCAAAGAAATGTGCCTCCCCATCTGAGAGACCTTGATTATGCCTCTGAAGATTGTCAGAAGAACTTCGATTGATTTTGAGGTAGAGGGGCACCTTCGAAGTCTCTGGTTTAGGACATGGTGTGGTCTTTCTGCTCACACAGCTGATGGTCTTTCTGCTCACACAGTGCTGCACTGCTTCATAGATTGGGGTGAAGAAACCTACTTTATCCCCCCAGAACAAAGAGAGAGCAGAGGCAGAGACCTGTGACCCACTCACACACAATTTGTTCTCTACTCTGCTTGCTCCTTGGTCAACACAGTTGTACATCACCTCCTCACTGATGTAACATAGTGATTTTGCCTTAAACAATCAGAATGTGGCAACTACATTACAATGTGGTAGCACTTTTAGAATAACTGAGCAGGAGTAATCCAAAGGGTTTTCTAGTCCAGACCCTGCCATTAAGCAGGATTCACTGTACCTACACCATCCTTGAAAGATAGCATTGTAGCCTATTTTTAAAGGCATCCAGGGATGAGTCTGCCACAACCTCCCTTGGCCAATTATTTCACTGCCTCACTGTCCGGGTAGTTAGAAAATTCTTCCTAACGTTTAGCCTAAATCTTTTCTCCTTTAATTTAAACCCACTCCCTCCAGGTTCTAGCCTCAGTGACTAGAGAACAACGGCCATTGATTTACTTTTAGCAGCATTTTTCATTCATATTTATCATTAGGAGAGTGCCAGCAATGTCCCTAGTACTGATCATTAATTAGAGACTGCTCCCTTCCCTGAGGGGCTCACAGTCTAGGATGGGCAAGGGGGAGGGGAGCATCAGGAGAGACTGGAATTCATGAAGTTGGGAAGAAAGGGGACCATGACATGCATAGTTACATGGAAAGAAGGGGAACCGTGAAAGACAGCACAGTCAAAGGAGCATCAGTGAGCACACTGTGGGGTGAGGAACTAGGTAGGCGGTAGGTTTTTAAGAGGGATTTGAAGGTTGGGGGTGGGAGGGAGCAGTGTGTATGTCTTCAAGAAGACAGTTCTAGGTATAGGGAGAAGGGGCAAAGATGATTTAGGAAGCAGGAGGCTCTGGGGCAGGCAAGAGAAGTGGCAGAAGAGGAATGAAGCTTCTAGGAGGGACCCTACTTGAAAACAAGCACAAAAAGATGGGGAGGAGGAAGGCCATGAGGAGCCCGGAAGGTGAAGATAAGTTTGTAAGCAAATTTGTCAGACTAGTTTGTTTGTAGGATATGAAAACTGTAATCATGTCCCCCTTTAATTTTCTTTTCTAGGCTAAACATTCCCAGTCTCTCCTCAGAGTTTTTGCCCTCCATCCCCCTTATCATCACTGCTCTCCTCTGAATCTTCTACAGCTTGTCAGTATCCTTTTAAAAGTGGCCATCCTAGCCTAGGTAACTAGCCATTGATTAACTTGGTAAAGAGAAGTCAGTAAAAGGGCCAGCCAAACAACTGAGCTTCCTTATATAACTGAATGGAGAGCCCCACTATGACAGGAAGTGATGTCATAGTGGGAGGTGCCTAAACCCTTAAATGGTGTTTCCCACTAGGGGTGGGGTTATTTGGTATAGGAGTCTGGTTTAATTGGCTGTGGGGATGGATGGTAAATAGCAGAGTGGAGAAGCAAGTGAGTAAAAGTGTTGGGGTTTGCATTTATCTGTGTGAATCTAGTAAGGTGTTAGACATGGAACTGGGAGACAGAGGCCCTTTTTACATGAGATACACCCACTTATGCCCATGCAGATCCACTGCGTGGGCATGAGTGGGTGCCATCTGTGTGACTGCCACAGTGAGTGGGGGTGTGCGCATACTCCCATGAAACTTGAATGCACACCCACCTTCACCCATTGCCCACTCATGGAGCAATTGGCCAAAATGGTGATTGCTCCATGAGTGGGGATGCGGGAGGAATTGGTGTGTGCCTGTGTACACTGCTCCCCCCCCGCACCACCCACGCTGCCACCCGCACACCCATCCCACCCGCACTGCAGTCCGTTTAAAAAAGGGTTCAAGATTCAAATCCTATCCTATCCATGAATGCACTAAGAGGCTTTGTGCACACATCCCTATCTCCCTGCATCAGTTCCCTATCTGTACAATGGGAACAATTATAATGGCCTACCTCACAAAGTTGTGAGGGGGAATTAGATAGTGATTGTAAAGCCCTTTGAACACTGAAGATGCTAGATAAATGAGAAATAATTATAATAGCATTGGGAGGGAGGATACGCAACCCAGCAAGACTGCAAGGGGCTTACAAGGAAAATGGGTGTTTTTACACACACATTTCTCCTGGATGTTTACTGTTACATCCTGAACTTTCTGTGTGTCTAAATCATTCACTCAGATCTTAGACATCCGGATCTTTGAACTTCTGCGTAGAACTTCTCCCAGAACTTTTGTGTGTAAAAGTTTCTCCCGGTAAACTGCTTTGCTCCAGGAAGCTGTGGTCACTTGGTTTCCATGGCAGCCTGTCGCGTCTGCAGCTGAAGTTGCTTTAGGCTGCCTCAGGGCAGTGTTTGTGTGAAGAATGCATCCAGGAACTACCTCAGGGTAGTGTGTGTGTGAAAAATGTATCTGGACCTTACTTGTGGACTTGTAAACCCAGACAATTGAAAAATCCGGAACTTTAATGTGTGTGTAAAAATGCCCAATGTCACATCCAATATTCAGTCAGGTGTATTTATTTAGACGATTTTTTTCTCATGATTGAGTGTGAGGGAGGCTGAGGACTTACCCCTTAGCTATGCTCTCCAACCCCAAGGAGCAAAGAACGCTGTCTCTCCACTTCAGCACACTCTGAATCCAGGGATGACCTTAGAATCTGTGGGTGAAGATAAAATGGCAGGCCTTTCTTGGCCCCACTATTGTAGAGTTAGCTTTCTGTAGGGATGGCCGAACGCGGTTCGGCAGTTTGGAGTTTGGCCCGAACTCGGCCTGTTCGGATGACCGAACTCGAACCCGAACCTGAACATGAACATACCGAACACCGAACGGCAAAATGGCCGAACAGTTCGGTCAGTTCAGATCGCGTTCAGATGAGTTTGGGTGGCAAAAAAAGGTTCACTGGAAGGTCAAACATGACAGGGAGGTGTCAGTCACTGAGGAGCAGACTTCCAGGCACCAGGGGTGGAGAGGCTTGCAAGAAACGAAACTAATTATCTGCCTCCCCACTTCCCAACACCTTCTGAGCTAGTGACTGTTCCTGAAAGCAGGCGTTGAGTAGGATTTTTAGATTGCTTTAACTTTCATTTCAGTTTTGTAATAAAATGAAACTTAAACCATAAACTGAAACTTTGTGTTATGCACTGTACAGACTCATTGAGTATGTAATGTATGTATTTCACTACAGACTCCTCTTCTGTTTGTGATTCCCCCCCATCCCATATTTATGGGATGTATATATATCCATATGTATATGATATACATCCATATGTATATCCATATATCTATATCTATCTATCTATCTGGATATGCATATGGATATGGGGGATAGATAGATAGATAGATAGATAGATAGATAGATAGAAGAGAGTTGTAGGAGTTAGCTTAGTGATAGAGATAGCGTTAGTGATTTAGTTTTAGTGTTTGTAGGAGTAGGTCTATGTACTTATTAGATAATCCATTTAGTTCATAGCATTTAGAATAGTTAATAGCAGTTAGATTTACTGTAGATAGATAGATATAATATTAGATTTTTAAAAAAACCCATATAAAAACAAAAAAACAAATAAAAAACAAAAGAAAACCATATAAAACCCAATAAAAAAACAAAAAACCATATAAAAAACAAAAAAACACCCATAACAACACTTCCCGAATGACCGAACAGCCAAACCAAACAGCCGAAAGGCCTAACTGAACGGCTTGTTTGGACGACCGAACCGAACAGCCGAACCCAAACCCGGCGAACTAGCGAAATGGCCGAACCGAACGGATGAACTGAACGCAGCTGAACCGAACGGATGAACCGAACGGACGAACCGAACGCAGCCGAACCGAACAGCTGAACCTGAACCACGATCTGTTCGCCCATCCCTAGCTTTCTGTTCAATAACACACAGCAGAAGTTTCTTCAAAACAGAATTTTACTAAGAGCTCAGAAGACATGCTTCCATACTGTCCAGACTGCATGGGACAAGATGGGAGGACAGAGAGAGGAGAAGAGAGGAGACAAGGAGAGGAAAAAACTTGTTTCATGCCCTGCCCCTCCCCCTGCTGGACAAGCCCAATATTAAGCTTGCAATAGGCTTTTACTTGTGACTGTTGCACAATCCAACACCCCTTCTCAACAGTCACTAGTCAAACCCACTAGGTTAATTCATATATATATATATATATGAGATAGATAGATAGATAGAGGAGTTAGCATAGTGATAGAGATAGCTTTAGTGATTTAGTTTTAGTGTTTGTAGGAGTAGGCCTGTGTACTTATTTAGTTCATAGCATTTAGAATAGTTAATAGAAGTTAGATTTAGTGTAGATAGATAGATATAATATTAGATAAAAAATTAAAATAAAAAAACCCGTATAAAAACCAAAAAACCAAATAAAAAACCAAAAAACCATATATATATATAAAAAAAACCATAACAAAACATTTCCCGAACGACCGAACCTGAACCCAGCGAACAAACCGAACCGAACAGACGAACCGAACGCAGATGAACCTAATGCAGACGAACCCGAACTGCAATATGTTCGCCCATCCTTAAAAATAGGTACCCACTGCTAGCTTCCATCGTCTTCTCTTTCAATTTGTATTCCAAGGTAGTGCGTTATGTTACTTAGGTCCTTAGTTTCAAAGTCCTGATTTAGAGCTCTCATTGTTTCGCACTCATCCCCTTCTTGTTTAAAGCATACAATAAGGACATCGGCATAAATCAATACAAAGATCCACCTGCCCCTTAGTCTCTTTGTGTATAAGCAGGGATCTGCTTTGCTCCTGGTCAAATTTTCCCTCATGAGCACCTTGTTTATTTTAGTGTACCATGCTCTGGCAGCCTGCTTAAACCCATATATGCTTTTGTGCAGTTTGCATACAAGATCCAGCCTTTCAACGTCTGCAAACCCCAGTGGGTGGTCCATGTAAATATCTTCCTTCAACTCACCATTTAGGAACGCTGTTGTCATGTCCATATGCTTGACTTGCATTCCTCTTCCAACAGCTATACTTAAAAATGTTTTGATTGTAGTGTGCTTAACTACAGGTGCAAATGTTTCATTGTAGTCTTCTCCATATTTCTGGGAGTATCCTTTTGCAATAAGTCGGGCCTTGTACCGTTCAATATTTCCCTGTACATTGTACTTTATTTTAAATGTCCATTTACAACCTATAGTCTCTCTCTCCACGGACAGTGGAGTAAGTGTCCACATTGCGTTGTCCTGCATGAACTTTACTTCTTCAGCTGCTCTTACCCATTTTTCCACTTCCCCTTCTGACATCTGCGAGATGTCCTCCCAGGATGCTGGCTCTGACAATTTACTGGTGCTGACTTCGTAGGACAGTCGAGTGGGAGGAATGCCTTTGTTAGACCTCATCGACTGCCTTGGTTCAGCATCAGCAGCTGGCTGTACCTGTTCCTTCACTTCTGTTACCTTTGTGCCGATTTTGACTATTTGTTCAGAGGATTGCTCCCTTTTAGTGGTTTTGTCCGTGGTTGATTGCTCTCCTTCGCGTGGACCTTGGAGAGTCATCACACTGTCGCTTGAGTTTTCCACAAAGGTCAACTGTTACTAATGGTTATTCTGTCTGTGCGTGGATCCAGGATCCTGTAGCCTTTGGAATGCTCACTGTATCCTACGAGGATGCCTTCCACTGCTCTGTTTTGCAGCTTGGTACATTTCTCCTCTGGGATATATACGTAGGTCTTATTTCAAAATACTCTGATGTGGCCCACACTAGGTTTTTGACCATGCCACAGTTTGTATGGAGTTTTCCTCACTGTTCTAGAATACAGCCGATTTTGTAGGTAGGTAGCAGCAACTCCTGCTTCACCCCAGTATCTTTCTGGTAGTCCAGAGTCTGTTAACATGCATCTAACCATTTCGGTTAGCGTTCTTTTTTTCCCCTTTCCGCTGTTCCGTTCTGCTCGGGTGTATATGGCACTATCTTTTAGTGTTCCATTCCACGGAGTCACAGGAAGTCCTCTACTTCTTTTCCTATGAACTCACCTCCATTGTCAGTCCGCAGTGTCTTTGGTCTGTGCTGGAACTTGTTGCTCATCATGGTCAAATAGTCCTGAAGTTTGTTGAATACTTCATCTTTACTCTTTATGACATACGTGATTGTGTACCTTGAATAGTCATCAATGAAAATTACCATATACCGGTTGCCTCCTAGCGTGGGAACCTTCATTGGGCTGCATATGTCGCTGTGTACAAGATAAGGGGTTCTGTGGCTCTATTCTGATTCTTCTTAGGAAGCGTAGCCCTCGTGGCTTTGGATTTGATGCAACAGTCACATTTCATGATCACGGGACATGTTGATACCTTAAAGTCTTTGGTCAACTGCTGTCTGTGCATTTCCTTGATGCTGTCTGGGTGTCTATGTCCCTTGAGTCTAAGCCGTAGGTGGATGCAGTCATAGTGTGGCTTGTGCGCAGTGAGCTTCGCCTGTTCTTTCGCTGTGCACAGACGGTACAGGTGCTCATCTGCAGTGGCTCTGACGAGTACTTTTGTCCAACCTTGAATTGTGCATTCGTCTCCCTGGAAACAAATGGTGAGCCCCCTTGCTGCCAGGTGCCTCACAGGCAGGAGTCCCCCTTCTAAGTTAGGGACATAGAGCACACCTTTCATAGGTATGGTCAGTGTGCCTCCCTCTGACTGGTTGCAGTACAGGAATCCTTGTCCAATTCCTTCCGCGTTGATGCTTCTCCCATCTTCAAGGTAAATCCTTTCTTTACTGCTCAGATCCAGTTCTGTGAAGAATCCTTTATCGCTAGTCATGTGGTTCATTGCCCCAGAGTCTACACACCAATTTTGGGATGAGCTATCTTGCGTTGCTCTGAAGCACCCACTCCATTGATGAGCAACTGTGTTGCTGTTTGTGATCTTAACCCTCTGCTTAGGTGTTTGTGGAGACAGTTTCTGCTGTTCTGCTTTCCATATATAGCAGTCTTTCTTTAAATGTCCCTCCTTTTTGCATCTGAAGCATACTCTGGTTTCCCTCTTAGGAGCTTTGTCTGAGGTTTTCAATGCAGTCTCATTACCCTGCTTTAGATCATTCTGCAGGTTCTCCTTTCTGCACTGGAATTCATCTGCAAGTCTACTTTTAACCAATTCCAGCTTCACTTCAGTCTCTGTCCTTGTCTCCAGGGCATTGATGAGGGCACTGTAAGATTCAGGCAGGCTGAAGAGGAGTAGGGCTACCACATGGCTGTCCTTTATATCATCTCCAATGCCATACAGCTGTGCCACTACTTCCAACGTGGCATTTATATGCTCCTGCATTTCACTTTCTTTGCCAAGCCTTATTTTGTATAGTTTCCTCAATAGAAACAGTTTGTTATTCAGGCTAGTTATCTCATGCAAGTTTTGCAATGGAATCCACATGCCTCTTGCTGTGGTCTCACTTCTTATATGGATTAGCTGGTCATCTTCTACCAATAAACTTATTGTAGCCTTTGCAAAACTGTCCTTTTTATTCCATTCCTCATGATTTGCTGCTGGTGTATTTGTGGTAATCACATCCCATAGATCATCTTTAAACAGCAGCATTTCCACTTTAAACTTCCACAATTGGTAGTTTACATTGTTCAGCTTTTGTACCGAAAGTCTGAGCTCTGAGCTGCTTGCCATACTTGCTTCCCTCCTTTCCCCCTTCTGGGATTTAGGCCTTCTTACTCACAGTCAGTAGGCCTCTGTTTCTGGGAGTTTTCTTTCACAGTCTGAACTCCTTCTGGGCTGCTTCTAGTCTTCAAAATTGCCTTGAAGATGTCCTGGGCCCATAACCTATTGTAGAGTTAGCTTTCTGTTCAATAACACAGTTTCAATAAGTGAAGTTTCTTCAAAACAGAACTTCAGTAAGAGCTCAGAAGACATGCTTCCATACTGTACAGACTGCATGGGAGAAGATGGAGGGCAGAGAGAGGAGAAGAGAGGAGACAAGGAGGGGAAAAAAACCTGTTTCATCCCTGACCCTCCACCTACTGGACAAGCCCAATATTGAGCTCGTAGGGCTTGTAATGGGCTTTTACTTGTGACTGTTGCACAATCCAACACCTGCCTCCTTGGGGCACAGTCCATAGGGCCCTAGAGGTGGCTGTGTTTGGGGCCTCACTGGGAGGGTGTGGGGCTCCTGCACCCTGCCCTGGTGAAAAAGGGATCAGTATGTGGCCCCTGGAAGTAGACAAAATAGCAGGGCCCAGGGCGGTCACCTCAGGTTACCCTGTGGTAAGGCTGGCAGTGGCCATGTGTGTATTGATCCAAGCGGGGAGGGGTGCATGTAATGATGGATGAGACAGAGCGTGTGTGGCTGTCTCCTGCTCATGCTTCACATTCCATGTCTCTTCCACCCTGATGCGCATGAGGTCTTCTGGGAAACATATAGATTCTTGGGTGATAGGAAAGGAAACACATACTTGGAGGATGGCCAACAAGGAGGCCTCCATCTCATGTCTGTTCTGGTTGCCCTCTTTGCTCATGATATCTTGGCTCAATGCCAAGCAGAATAGGGCAAAGCCTCAGCTGGCATGCCCTGGCACTACATTAATAAAAATAATCAATCATGTTATTAACAGGGGCCTCCATTCCTGATGGTCTTTCTCTTGACTTTAGTGGGGCTAAGAGAAGGCCCCTCGTGGTGTTTCTTTAGTAAATGCTGTCTTCTCAAACACTTGCAGATATCACCATTTCTTTGAAGAGTGAAAAAGAAGCCTGTGTTTTTCCTATAAAATGTGGCTCTGGACCTCTCATGAGGTTTGGGGGTAATCTGGGCCTGGGAAGAGGGTGTGGCGGTCAGTGTTACAGGCAGCACGGTGGACTGATACAACACATTACATAAATTATGCTGTTTAATTGCTGCCATCCATCAGTGTGTGGAGATTAGAAATGAGAGATGCGGCCAGCTTTTTGGAAAAGAAACCACAGAGTAACGCAAGAAATGCACTCAAATACTGTAATCAGAGCCAAAGTTTTGTGAGGAGAGCAACAGGCAACATTTTTTTTTTGCCTGTGCTTGCACTCTTGTTTCAGGTTTCCAGTGTTTTAGGTTTTCTTTCAGTTTATTAATCATCCTCATCTGCCAACAACTATCTGTTTACAGGATCTATCCATTAATCATGAGGGTAGTAGGGCTTGATCCAAGCTGATGAGAGTCTCTTCATGAAACAGGGATTCTGGATCTTATGGCAAATGTGACAAACAGGGGTTTCACTAGATCCCAGTCAGGACTACACACTGCTGTCATGTGAGGCACTTAGAAACCTGCAATCCCCGACCCAACCCAGCTATTCAGCACACTCAATAATCATGGGCATGTTCTTCAACTGGAGTTACCCAAGTTTAGTCAATGCCATCCACATAAATCTTCAGGGCTGAGTATATACACTTAAGTCCCCATCTCTCTTAACGAAAACTGTTAGCAGTTAAGAAAATGGTTAGTGCATTTTCCTGCTCCTCCCCTGAAGGCCTGAGTTCAGGTCAAAATTCTCTCTTGCTTTCTTTGTAGGTGGCCCTAGCTCCAGAATTCGCCGATCAAAGGCCTTTGCTGGTTTCACACCTCTCCAGTTCTGGCTGTTCTCAGGCAGTCAGATACAAAACAAAACATTTATTGTTTATACAGTACCTTGAATGTTCAAAATGTTTTAAAATTACTGCAGAAACAAGTACACACCAAAATGTGCATTATTGAATCTAAATGATCCAACCTGAAATGAATGAAATAGGTATCAAAGTCTTTGTTCGATTACCTGTTTTTGACTTTTTTTGTTGTTTGTTTGTTTTAGTCATTTGTCTGTCCAGTTCTTGTTTTTACCCCACCCACTTTCATTACTTATTGCAAGAAATGACAGAGACCAAAAATGAAAATGAATAAAATGAAAACAAGCCAAACTGAACAAAATAATAAAAATTATGAAAAATCAGTTGCTCGAATGTTGTTTCAGTCAACTACAAACTACCCAAATTTGCAAGAAAAGTTTTGTGGACATTTATTTTTCTACCTGTTCCCAGCACAATTTACAATCTTTATTTAGTTCATCCTACCAACAACCCTGTGAAGTAGTCATTATTATTGTAATTTTAGAAATGTGGAATCAAGGCTGATAGAATAGATGAAAATAAACATGCAACCGGTGCACCAGCTACTTGCTCTGGGAGGCCCTGGTGGGGTCAAGTTGGGGCACGTAATTGACATGTGCCCAACTGGGCTGGCTGGCGAGCACTCCCCGCCCCAAGAGCCCTGCCTGGCACCATGACGGGCAGCTACAGCAGCCAATAACGGGAAGCCTGGGCAGCCAGCAATGGTGGTCCCTACGCCATGGCAGAGATGGCAGCACGAACAAATGTGTGGACACACTATGACCCGCCTGGGAAGCCCTTGGTTTGGGCTGTGAGCTCGGGATCATCCAGGGGACAACATCTGGGCCAGCTGCCTACCCAGGTTGGGTCAGTAGTGGGTCCACATCTGGCAGCCCGGAAACTGATGTAATGGTGTTGGTGAGTCCCTGGCCCAGGAGGGCCAAATTCATGGTTATGGTGAGATTTGAAATGTGCTCTGTTAAGGTCATGGATTTGTTCCTATCCACTAGGCTACACAAACAACTACTGGACTACATACATTCCTCTAGGAAGTTTCTGTATGGAAAGGTAAAACCCACAAAATTTTACAGCCAGGTTCTATCTGATTTTAAACAGAATAAGCCAATTAACAGTACATCAAAAGGAAACAAACACTCATTCTACCTGTCTATAATTTCTTCTAAACACTGGGGGCAATCCCATGCCCTGCACATGCTGGGTGCATCCTGCGCACGCACACTAGCGTACAAACCGCACGCATTTCCCTAGGGATTGCATTGTGCTGCGCAGATCCTGTGTGAGACCTATGCGGATCCCACGTGGATCCTGCTTAGGATTGCAACCAGCGATTGTAGATTTTGGTTAGCTAAAGCCCCTTAGATTCAAAACAGGGCTCTATTACCAGTGCATCCCAGCTCATGAAAAGATAGTTTTCAAGCTCCAAGTCTTTCTGTTCAGCCACGAAACTTTGACAGCCATGTTCTGTCCTCCAATATAGTCTTGCGAAAAAGCTTTATAAATCAGCACAAATGAGTTGTGTAGAAAAGAGATGAGTGAACCCAGAGCAGTTTTACCTTCCATGAAAACATTAGAACTTAAAAGCAAAAACCCTCAAACACAAGACCAGTCCATGAATTGTACAGAATGGACACCCTGTTCAGAGTAGTGGTCTTCTGGGAGGTGGTACTTAGGTGTCCTGGTACCTCTGGGACCTTCTCAGAGTATAAAAGATTTCTATTGTCCAGGAAGACTGAAAATAGCACACACTCGTCCTCAGTGCCATCCCCAGATGGTCAGACCAGAGGCTATTCTCAGGATTCCTGTTATGGGTTCACCAGCTGATTGGCCAGAAGCAGAAGCTCCTCCCCCAGCAAAAGTTCCACTTGCATAATTGCATGTGAGAGAGTGGGAGAGAGACAAATTTTATTTTGGCTGAAGTGCCCAAAGAGTTAGTGCTGGCCAACAGCATTCTTCTATTCATAACAACACATGTAATGCATAATATACGTTTTTAGCTATCATATGTTATCTATAATGACTATTTGGTTCAATAAAGGCATAGCACCGCAACACAAATTTTTTCTCTCTGGGGCCATGCACCCCCGACTTTTGGCTTTTAATCTCTCCACATATACTGGGTAGTCACAGTTAAGAGAGCCAGCAACCTGTCTTAAAAGAAGGTGCATGAAGGTGGTCTTTCATGGAAACAAACTATGAATGGTGTCCATGATTCGTGTAGTCATGTGCCTGAAAAACATTGTGCATGTCACCTTTCTCTATAATGGGAATGGTAGCTGTCTGTGCTTCATGTGTAGTCATATGCCTGGAAAATAATCATAATCGGGTCAGAAGAATGATCAAACCAAAGGATTGGGAGCCCCAAGATGCAGGCGAGCAGTTCTGGGTCTCTGAAAACTGAAGGAAGCTTTCTGGGGTGTCCCCCTGTAGTGATAATTTGTCCAGGCACTAGAAGAGGGATGCTTGATGGACAGAGAAGTAGGACGTATGTCTGTTTGCCATCGTACATGGAAGTTCATCACTCCTGCTCACTGCATGTGCATTTTCCCTTGACACCTGAATGCATAGTTCTCTATCTGAGATAGTAGATACCACATGCACAAACTGCCATAGAAGATCCTCCTTCAGCGATGCTTCCTAGTCCCCCAACCATTTACAAATAGAATTGTGGAAGTTTCCATCCCCTTTCCACCCTTTCCCCTTTCTGTCCACTCCCAGCCTTTGTGCATCAAGAGTGAAACCCTCCTTTTGGTTAAACATGTCCAATTTTGACATGATTAAGGGGCATGAAACGGCTTCCAAACAAGGGGTGATTAGAAAGATTAGCACTATTCATCTGAAAAAGAATATGACTGACAGAGCTGTGACTGGAGTTACAATATCAAGAATTGTGTTGGAAAATAGATGGATATTATATGGCTATTCTCAGGGTAAGAAGTTGAACTGTGGTGGTGGGCAGTCATCCAAATGAATAGGAAGCAAGGCTAAAACAATCAAAATGAAGCACTTTTGGACACAATACATGACAGAACTGTAGAACTCACTGCCATGGGATACTGTGAAGGCCAATAGTATATAAAATGAGTACAAAAATTAGACAAAAATTCTTGAATGTTAGGACCACCTCCAGCTATTACCAGGATAATCAGAAGATCAGATTCCAAACATCAGAGTATCCCTAATCCTGAGGGACTCCTGGGAGTGTCTTTAAATGGTATAGTGGCTTCTCCTACACTTTCATCTAATCATCTGACATTGGCAACTGGATACTGTGCTTGATGGCAGTGTTCTAACCCAGTATGGATGTCCTTATGACATTCACTATTTTGATATTCTTCATCATCTCCTATTTCAACATTGTTTAATAAATACTGAAATGTGAAATACTAAAAGCTGAAATATGGACTGTTATGATAGGGAATGATTGGTCTCAAATTTGAAGTCAAAATGTCAGTATTTTAAATTTATTACAATTTCAACATTTTGCTCATGAAAAATTTAATTTTTTATTCTAAATTTTTAAAAAATAATTTGAAACTTCAATTTCTTTTGGAACAACTCTAAATCTTTTTTTAAAAAGCTATATTAATGAGCAGGACATGCCAAAATTTATAGTTTAGAAATACACATGTATGATTTCTCAAATAACTTTAATCGCTGGATATTTATTTATTTTAAATGTATGAAACAACTTTATGACCGCACAGCAGACATTATCATTGCCTGTATGAGCCATATAATATTGTCCCATAGTTAACATAATGTCTGCCCCACCAACCTACTGGAATCGTCCAAAGTCCACCAACTTACACAAGCTGAGAATATTGACTCCCATTTTACTGTCCCTGTTTCATCTTTGACTGTTTAGGTATAAGCTGAAGCAAAAGCTTGTTCCACGTACTCTGTGCAAAGTCAAAGCTAAGGTATTTTCTGTTTAAAGATCACTGGCAAATGTCAGAATTAATATGACATAATGAGGGTGGAGTGAATTGGGATCACTTCCCAACTGATGGGAAAAGAAATTCCAAACCAGATGGGTTATCCCAAATTGTTCTTCCCTTGGCAAACAAATACATGGAATGAATATGCATGCATAGTTACTCTTCATCCTGTGATGTGGTTTGCTAGCTTCTGCATCATGCAGATTGGAAAAAGTTGCAACAGATGCAGAAGCATCTTTTTAAATTAATTCAGCATTTTAGGCAATCACAGAATAGCCAATCAGAACCAACAGAGTTTAAAATTATACAGCCTGTAATCTATGGCCATTTTTAAATGGCATGGCTGGGGGTGGGTGGGTCTGTGTGCGCTGAGTGGAGTGCCCATGCACGTTGGGTGAGGGGGGGATTTAAATGTGCCAAGGATGGGTGTGCACTCCTACCCATGGACGTTTTATTCTGCCCCGCATAGAACATCCTACATTCCCCCCGACCCCATGCTCCATGTGTGGGCATGAGTGGGCAGTGCATGGGTCATGGGAGCGCATGCCCCACATGCTGCCATCAGATGGGTGCATGGGTAGGTGGGGGGATGGGTGGACCTGCGTGGGTGTGTCTTGTGTAAAAATGGCCTATGTCTGGAGTACAGCTGGAAAAGGAAGTGGGTTTTCTATTCGTGGGTATTATTAGCATTTTTGGGTGGTCATCTGAGCCCAAACAATATCTATGACAAAAATGGATATTCACATATCCAATTATCTTATTCTGGTATTCTGTTTGTAATTGAAATACTGAAATGACCTCAATAAACCGAAACAGGTTAGCCAAAATGGGTACCCAATGGAGCACAAACCAATATCACATTACCCAAACTACCATGCTCAGTTTGGGTAGTGTGGATTTGATAGGTTTACCCATTTCATCAGTCAACTGTTTCCACTCCAGTCTAGAGCTTGTAGTCATGGATTTCAAGTTAGAAGGTTTATAACACGTGTAGCTAGGGACGTCAGGGCACGATTGTTCAAGATTCTAGATAAGTTTATAATCTCAGCTCCAAAGCTCACTGAAGCCAATTTAATGGCTCTCACTGACTTTCATTGGCCTGTTGTTGGATCTATTTAACAATAAGAGATTAGCATCTCTCTCCAAGAAAAGGGAAAAACTAAAAACAAGGAAAGAGAAGTGGCTTCCTATGGCTCCATACTTAAGGGAGACGTTCTTGATTGCTGCCCCAATGTTATGGAACTCCCTTTCCACTGGAGGTTCAGTTAAGTGTGAGCCTGAGCATCTTCTGGAGATGGTGTAAGACTTTTTTGTTCAAAAAAGCATTTGGTGGGTGGGGACGGGTGGGTTGTGATGGGTAGGGTTTGCGGGTAGGGTTGTGAGGGAGGGTTGGGAAATTGGGAAGACGGTATTGGATAGTTCTGGTGGAGGGTTGAGAGGTTTTTTTTTTAGGCTATCTGTATGTTTGAGTTTTATGTATTTTTATTGTTGTGAGCCACTGTGAGTCATTGGGAATTTATTTATTTATTTTAAATAAACAGCACGAATAAGAGGCCCCATGCTCATGTGGACAGAGTTCCATCCGCCTGCTCTTTTTGGCTTTACTCTTCCTCCCGTCCCCTTTCCCATGTATTACGGGTGGGTCTAAGGCCTAGCCGTTAGCTTTCCCAGACCTTGCTTCTCTTCCTGTCCCCTCACCCAGGAGCTGGAGTCTCATCTCAGTTGTCCCTAGCCACACCCCTCCTCTGCTACAGCCATGGGATAGAGTCCTTCCTGTTGGTTCCCCCAGCCTCACTCCTCCTCCTCCCCATTACTACAGGCAGCTGCCATGCCACAAGGGAGCACTGAACAGAGTAGCCCGATTACTGGTCATGCCTGCCTATGTGACATTCCCAGCTCAGAGCTCCCACTTCTGCCCCAACCTGGCACAATGAGGGTCAAAATTATGGTGCCCGGTCCTCTTTGAGTGAAACCAATCTTGGTCTTGACTATGGTCATGTGCAGCCGAGCTTGTCTATGGGTTTACTGATTCAGAAATGCCCAAAGTGCTTATGCTGGCAGATCTCCATTATGTCTAAAATGTAAATCAATAAGAGCACCATAGGATGGGAGAAGCACTGTTCCCCCAGTTTACAGATCAGGAACTGAGACCCAGAGTTTAAGGCCCTGATGTAGCAAAGGCCGAATTTGGAGGGATTTCAGGGATTGCTTAAATCTAGGGGTCTTTTTACATGTGTGTAAATCGCACAGGGGTGTGGGTGTGTGCTCCCACGCACACACATCCTCATTCACAGAGGCACCAGTGAAAACAGAGGTGCCTTTGTGCATAGGGATACGTGGTGGGTAGGTATGCGCCCGTATGCACCGTCACCCACACATTGCCAATGCTACGTCACGCACTCCTGTCTCATGGTATGCACGCCCCCACACCCATGCAGTTATGGCCCATTTAAAAAGGGCCTAGGAACAAACTTGTTCTACACAGAATTGGCAGGCAGAGCCATGAATTCATCCCAGATCAGCTAAGTCCTAGATTAGTGATTCAATACAGATGAAAGACAAAAATATGATCACCTTTTTAAAAAAAATTGCCCCTAAAATGTACTGATGTATATTTTTGTATAGATGGCTACTATTGCAAAATAAACTGTATCCCTAGTTCCAAAATGCATATCTGCTGTGAGTACTGTAATCGTCAAATTCATCTCTTTGATTTTTGGTTGACAAACCAGATACAAAACAATATTCTTGTCCATTTGGTTTGGATATTCCCTTTGCTTCTTTGCTTTGGTGGTGGTGGGGGCGGGAGGGAGAGGGAGACATTTTTTGGTTATTTTGCTAGATATTTGGTAATTCAACCAACTATTAAATCAATTATGCAAACAGTCAAGCAAAAATGGCCAGAAAAACATTGGGAAAATGGGATTTAACAAATGTGAGTATTAATTTAGGAGTGAATATTCATTTGGACAGAGCTGAAATGAGTAGCCACAAAAATGGGTAAACCTGTCAAAATTGTGGGTTGTTGTCTTTTGCTATGCACGCTTTGGAGTCTTTTTTATGGTTTTATTGGATTGTTGTTTTAAAATGTATTTATATTGTGTTTTATGATTGCTTATTTGAAACTGTTGTGAGCCGCTTCGAGCTGCTAGAGGCAGGAGGTGCCGGGATATGAAATTATAAAATAAAATAAATAAATAAAAATAATAAACAAAATTACAGTAGTAGACCTGACCGGATAACATCAGGTACTAATCAGTGCCTGATTAGTATCCAGTGGTGTTCCCAATGTACCGATTTACTGCTTTTCATCCCGATTTTCTGACTTACAATACCAATTTTCTGAATTCTGGTACTGTTTTTTTGTTTTTTTTTACTTTCCATCCTGCTTCCTGTACTGCTTTACCAACAAATCTAGGTAACTCAGTAATAGTAATGCCCTGTATTTTGTGGTAATTGGGTACATATCTCAGTATTCTGGTGCCTGTCAGGAGCCCAATGGACTACTCAAAAATGTGAGTATTGCTCCTGGGTAGCAAATATGCTACCTGTTCCGGTTCTAATTCTTATCCAAAAATGCAAGTAATAGTCACAAACAGAGATCCTGCTATTCGTTTCAGTTCTGTGTGCCTCCTTGTTTGTGGTAGCTAAGGCTCCCCACCATGCAGGCCCTTTTTACATGGCCAGAGGTGGGAGGGGGAATGGATGCGCTGTTGCTGTGGGCGGAGATGAGCGGCGCCGTGGTTGGGTGATGGGTGTAGATGAGTGTGCATTGGGAGCACGCACGCACCCCCAACCACCACCTGTGCTATTCACATGGACAAACACCCATCCCCTCCCACCGCTGTGGCGTTTACATGGATGTCCCCATCAGACACCCATCTGCACACCCACAGATGTATGTACACCTTCCTCCCCTCAACATCCTGCCCTTGCTCTCATTTCTCTCCCCTCACTTTCTCTTCTTCCGCTGGTGGCCGGCAGGCCTAGGGGTGCTCCCCAGCTCA
This sequence comes from Sphenodon punctatus, assembly GCA_003113815.1. NCBI lineage: Eukaryota > Metazoa > Chordata > Lepidosauria > Sphenodontia > Sphenodontidae > Sphenodon > Sphenodon punctatus. Next base: position 609,710 of record QEPC01002813.1, read on the forward strand.
GGGGGCGCAACCCGCTCTGGGGGTGGCATGCTACCCGGGCCTGGGCTCAGGGATGGGTGGAAGGGCACTCCCCTCCACCCATCCCCAAGCCTGAGCAACCATTCGAATTCCGAATTGGCTCACTTACCTGATCCGCTGCTGCCGCCACCACTGCCGCTGCCACCACCACCACCTCCAGCATGGGCCCCGCACTGGGCTCGGAGCTTCAGGTGGGGCGGGCACTGCAGCAGCAGATTAAATCTGCCGCTGTGCTGCCCGACACCACTGGACATTCTGCTGCCCCTCCCCCCATTGCCTGTCACAGTCTCAGACAGGGGAAATTAGGAAGAGAGAGGCAGAGACCCCACCTCTCCCTCATTTCCCCTAGCCCCCAGGCAGTGGAGGGGTCCAGTGGAAGTGAGGGAAGAAACAAAGGCCCCACTTCTCCCTCACTCTGTGGGTGCTCCCCTTGCCAATCAGTCTCTTGGCCAGGGGAAATGAGGGAGAGGCGGGGGCCTCTACCTCTCTCTCCCTCATTTCCCCTGATAGAGACTGTGACAGGCAATGGGGGGGGGGCATGGAGTGTGGGAGAGGTGGGACCTCTGCCTGTCCCTCACTCCTGCTGGCCCCGTCCACTGCCTGTCAGCCGGAGTCGGCCAGAGGCCCCACACTCAGGGTCCCCAACTCCTGGCCACTGTCAGGCCGGGATCTGGGGAATCCAAGTGTGCCCCCCCCCCAAGAGTGGGGCCCAGGGCAGCTGCCCCACGGTAGGACCGACCCTGTTTGCTATTCAACTATTTGAGAAATTTTCCCTAGCTCTGGGTGGGGTTAAGAGTTTGGCACTTTGGCAGCTGTGCTTCTTCCCATGCTCCCCATCCCAGGAGATCTTCTGCATCCTCTCTAATAGGGGTGTGCACCAGGCCCCAATGTCATTTTTGTTTTGTTTTTGTTTTCGTTATTCAAAAATGTCATTTTCATTATCGTTATTAACGACAATGTTGTTTTCATTTTTCTTATCGTTATCGTTTGTTATCAGTATTGATATCAATTCCCATGCACAACTAATATCTATTTAAATCTAAGGGAGACAGGGGAAGGGAAAAGGAAAACTATCTATTATCTAATCAATTATCTATTATCTAATCAATGGAGAGGGCATTCTCGGTGGCTGGGCCCGGCTGTGGAACTCCCTCCCAGAGGAAGCACAACTGACCCCAAGTCTGCTGGCCTTCCGTCGGGCCTGCAAGACATACCTGTTCTCCAAGGCCTTTGGAGGTGGGGAGAGGAGGGTGGGCTAAATGTTTGTATGGGGGTATTTTAAAATTGTTTAAAATATTTGTGTTGATTTTTATATTTTTAATATATTGTGATAAATTATTATATTGTGTGGGGTTAAAGAGACTGGGTGGGGGCATATAATAAATAATATAACATGGCATATAGAATTATATATTATTAAGTATTAATTATTATTGTATTCTTATTATTAGTATTGTTATTATTTATAATATGTATATATGATATAAATAATGTTGATTACAATAGATTTATTATTAATTATTATTCATTATTATTATTTTTAACATTTATATGCCACCCCCTCATGCTACAATCATCTCGGGGTGGCTAACAACATTTTAAAACACATAACTAAAATAAATTAAAACCACCTAAAATCCCCAGATTAAAATAACCCATACCCAAACCCTCCCTAACCCAACCCGAGTTCCTGGCCACTACACGTATAATGTTCACTACACAATATATTTCCAAAAGGGTCTTCACTGCCATAAAAAATATTTTTAGGGTTCCGTGAATGAAAAAAGATTGAGAACTCCTGAAATAGAGTATTTTGAGAGATAGTATATCTGTCTGGGATAGCTTTAATGGAAGTCTGCCCATTTTACAATTAATTTTCAGGTTGGTTACCACAACATGCCCTTGATATAGCAATTAAAGATAGGAAAGGAAAGGCTGCGTGCAAAGGGATAGAAGCAAGTTGAGGAAAGCTCCACTGCTGGCAATAATTTGCAGAGTACTTAGTCGGAAGTGGCATATAAACCTCTATTAAATACCGGGGGGGGGGAGATGGGGGGGAAGAGAGCCAAAGGTGGGGGCAGGGCAGAAGGAAGTAAGTGGTCACTCACTGAATGACTAAGTACCTTTTCAAAAGGTTACCCTCTTACTCTTTGTAAAACCATAAAATATGGCTTTGTGGTAAGGTTGGTTTGGAAAGCCAGTCAAAAAAATAAAAGTGATTACTCTTTCTTTCAGGCTCTGTGTAACTCCAGCAGCTGCAGACAGTCTTAAACACAGACAGCAGGAGGGGAGGGAAAAAAAGTGTCCAGTCGTTGTCCAGACCTTCTATATTTGGTTGAAATTTTCCGTCTTGGCATTATGCGTGTGTTCAACAAGCTTCCTGTACTGGGGGAGACTTGTTAAGCTTCCACTGTCTGCCACAGCCATGGGAAAATATCATTAAGGCTTTAAAGCATAAAGATAATCTTAGAAGACAAGCGTGAATGGAGGAACTACCACAAAAGGAAGCCTGGCCTATCCAAAACCAGAGGGGGGTTGGGGGGGGAAACTTGGCTGATTAATATTTGGAAGGGCTGCTACAGCTAATTTGCAAATAATACCCTTGGGCCTTGAAAGTTTCACTGCAGCTGTTTTCCACACCACCCCCATTGCAAATCGTTCAGATGGGTTTATTTTCCGCAATAACAAACAAGCAATGCCGGGTTTAAGAGAACAGATGGGCCCGAGCAGCAATGAAGTGCTAGACGTGTGTCCAAATATCCTCAGAGGTATTTGGATCCAGAATTTGGGTGTGGCTTCTATTACTGAACTTAGAGCCAACGGTGAAAGTCTGATCCAGTTCCTGATCCAAACTTTAGAGGTGGCCATATCATACATTAGATCTATCATCATGATATGCAAGTGCTTCATTGTGGTGTACAATTGCATGAGTCCATGATGAAGGTGCATGCCTAACCATGAATTTAGCTGTACTAATAATCGATGATGATTTGACCGGATGACCTTGTAGAACAGATTATTTCATGGTGTAAGGTCCATCATCTATTACACCACCTTTGCGTCCAGGTGCAAGCCCTTTACCTTTCACACCGTTACCTTTTTAAATCAAAACACAAAGCAAAGTGTTTTTTTTAAAAGCACACTTACAATTTCCCCCCTCTGGGCAGAAGGAAAGAGCCACACACAATAGACACTAGTAGATGTTGAGTGAAGTTTAATAAAGAGATGTTCGAGATTATAATACATTTATGGTCACAATCCTGAAATGTCTTTCTCCAGAAAAATCCTATTGAAATCAATGGAATGACTCCAGAGTAAGTGGTTTGAGGACAGCAGCCTATGTGCATATATAGGATGCTTTCATACGTGATTGCACTGAGCGCCACCATGCACTAATCCTGCCTGGAGTGAAGATGTTCACTTCAGGCAGGATTTGGCCCAGCCACCGAACAAACATGACAGTGGGTCGGGCCGGGGAGGGGGCGGAGAAAGGGTTGGGTGATGTGTAGACATGTGTCCACATGGTCCTGCCCCAACACTGCTAGGAGTGGCCCACCCCTTCCCTGATGGGCAGCCTATGTGCTCACCATGGCTGCCTGGAACTGAAGCTGGAATGAGATAAGTGTAAGCAGGCCAACACATGTGATGGCTTGCATTACGCTGGTTCAGAGTCCTTTGCACAGGCCATGGCAGTGCTTAGCCTGAGCTGTTCTTTGGGGATGGTCCCAAGGAACAGCCTGGGCTAAGTGCTGCTACGGCACCCGGGTTCCAGCCTGGGCCAACATCTAGCAGCTGGTTTTAGATGTGACAGCACCACGGATGCCGCCGTGGGTCAAAGCGTGTAAATCAGTGGTGCTGTCACGTTTTGAAAGCACTGGGGGTGTGCACCAAGGACTCATGTCGTTTTTTGTTTTTGTTTTTCATTATTAAAAACTGTTATTTTCATTATCGTTATTAATGAAATTTTGTTTTTCATTATCGGTGTCATTATCAGTATGGCATCGTATCGACTTCGAGCGATAATGAAGATTTTGTTTTTGGTATTGTTTCCGTTGTTGGCTGCCACCAGTGGCAGAAGTACCAGCAGACCCCTGCCCCAGACTTCTCAGAATGTGAACTCCTTCCTGTTCTCAGTATAATGCAGTAGTAATAATAAGTGCACAATGAAAATATGAAAAATTAATAATATGTATGTCTAACCTAAACCTACACCTAATAACCTATACTATATGCAATATATTCCTATCTATCTATCAATCATCAATTTATTTGTTCAGCACATGCCATAACAAAAATAAACTTCTGCTGTGTGTTCTCTCTCTCTCTCTCTCTCTCTCCAGAATTTTGGCAGACCCCTTCAAATTACATTAGCTGTGCCCTCTTACTTTCCAAACACTAATATGGGGTGCAGGCAAGAGGGTCTGAGGGAATGTTGTTCAAATTGGTGGGTGCCCGTTCCCCCCACATCTCTGTACAGGAGCATAGCTAATAGACACACACACATATACCATCAGCCTTGCTCATTTAAAAAATACCATAAGATGAATGGGGCTGTGACCGCTGAGAGGCACTATCGCAGAACACCCACTCAGATGGAGTGTGTGGGGAGGGATTCTAAATGGGCGACTCCCAGTGTGGCTCCCATGGCAGCCACCATGCACTCCCCCTGCCACGGACCATTGGGGGGGGGTGAGAAGTGCACCGGGCCAACCTTTGAAATTAACATGTCCTGGCATGAGTGTTTGGGAACCCAGGTTCCCCAGTGTTTGTGGCCAGTTCCTGTAACTTTCAATGGCTGTGTCCGCCGCCTACAGTGCCTATGAGAGGTGGATCAGTCTGCTGGCTTGGTTGGTTGTTACTGTTCATACTGGCAGGGTATGCATGGTCATCGGTTGCCTTGTATCTTTTTGTCTAGCCCTGCATGGAGCACTCTGGATTTCGTGGCAGTGCCCCTTGAGTGTCCATGAGTGGGTGCTGAGCGGCTCATGGAAGCATGCATTCCCCCATACCACCTTCAGCTGGGCAGTCAGATGAGTGGCTCCTGGGTGGCAGCATCTCACTTACAAACACCCTTAAAGTGCTTCCTCAGACCCCTTTATGGGGACAGCTAATAGTCCCATTTAACTCACAGCACTCCCCCACACCCAGACACAGGGGCACAATTAATGGACCCATTTACCCGACAGTGCTCCCTCAGACCCTACATGGGGGAAAAGTCAATAGGTCCATTATTCACTTCACAGCACTTCCTCACACCCTTTACCCGTGCTCCCCTACTTTCAACCCTAAGGTGTTGCCCATGTCTTATGCAGTTATTGGTTACTGCAACTTCTCTACCTGCCATCTTGGTATGCAGAGTTGCGGGTTTGAACTTCTTTAATTAATTGACTCATTTATTTATTTATTTATTCATAAAAGCCTCACCGTGTCAATGTCAATATCTGATTATCAGAAAGATAAAGAATTGTGATTACCCAATGCCTTTACACAGGAAAACATTGTGACATTTTGACGCGTCCTGTTTTCGGCTTCCATAAATCTAACCCAGTGTCAATTTGTTCTCTGCGGGTCAGATTTTTAAAAGAGCACAGCTCTTATTTACTCAGCATGCTGAGCTCTTCTGGCCACAGATGTCAGAACTGCTGCTATGAGTTGCTCAGAGGCTTTGAAAAATCTGATGTGTGATTAGTTGGGGTTGAGTTCTGGGTCATTGTGTGAAGGGAGTGCCAGAGGAGACAGCACAAACTCTTTCCCATAAGCGACCAGTAACTGTCGATAGGGAGGGGCACAGGAGTGGGGGCTGGGCAGGGGTTCTATAAGGCTTCTGAAAATCAGGGGGGGGGAAGGAATGCGGGCATATTCTCCCCCCCCCCCCCCCCGAGTTGTCTATGCTCTTGCCTCACATAAGCTTTCACAGGAGTGGATTTCACCTAATACCCACTGCAAACACCAATATTTGATGAATTTGGTGTATTTGTATCTATTTTGACAAAGCAAATACATAACACTCTTTGTTCCTGCTTTATTTGCAGAAACAAATGGAGCTCACATTCTGGAACTTATACTATGTGGAAAGACATTTGTAATTTTATATTCATAAACTGAATTTGAGCATTTGGTTGTGGAACACCTGAATTCAGGTTTGTCTCACCTGCACAGTTTGCCAGATCTATTCCCTTCAGCATATTGTTTCTACATTATTTGGTATTATTGGAATAAATGAAAGTTAAGCATGTCTTTCAGCGGGCATTTTTACACACACCTTAAAGTGCTGGTCTTTCAACTCCACAAGTAAGTTCCAACTTCCGGATGCATTGTTCTTTTTTTCTCTCTCTCACTCACACACACTGCCCTGAGGCAGTTCCTGGATGCATTCTTCACACAAACACTGCCCTGAGGCAACCTAAAGTAGCCGCAGCTGTAGACGTGACAGGTTGCCATGGAAACCAAGTGGCCACAGCTGCCTGAAGCAAAGCAGTTTACCAGGAGAACTTTTTACACACAAAGGTTCTAGGAGAAGTTCTACGTAGAAGTTCAAAGAGCCGATGTTTAAGATCTGGGTGAGTGATTTAGACACACAGAAAGTTCAGGATGTAACAGGAAACATGTAGGAGAAATGTGTGTTTAAAAACATCCAGTGAGAACAAGGGCATTTAAGAAGTCTGTGGCAGAGATCAGGACCCAGTTTTACTGAGTCTCAGGAAGGTCCTTCTTAACCAGAAAATAGTTTCCCCTCTCTGATTTGACAGACAGTCTTTATTTAGCTGCTTTCCCCACCCCATTTTCTCCACTGTTAAAGTGTATGAAAGGATGACACTGTCAAGAAGAGACATGTCTTGTCCATTCATTTTTTCCCCCAGTAGTCATATTAACCAAAGCAGATATTATACAGCAGCATGAGAAAAAAGGATAGAAAATGCTTCTAGGAAAGAAGCAGGTTATTGAAGACTAAATGCAACAAGAAAGCTGTAGTTTCTTCCTGTAACTGCTCTTTAGCAGTTGAGACACTTTGGATACTTAGCATTTCTTTTTAACCTAGATGACTAACCACTTCTAAAGACCAGTGGGTGGCCTAGTGTACTCTTAGCAGGTCTTCTCATGGTCAGAGGAACCAAAGCTGGAGCTGTCTGCCTTACTGACTGAAATAGATCTATCTTGTATGTAGGTGACGGGACAAGCGTCTGCTAGTGCAAACATCTGCACACAAATATTTAGCATTCCAGCCAGACTGAAGCCATTATGTGAACAAAGGGTCTTTAAAGCTTTAAATGAAAACCAAGAGAAATTTTGCAGTAGAAATGGTGAGCTCAGTGTACTCATAAACCCTCTGAGGCAGCTTGTTACATGGCACTGAAACTCAAAGGATCTGGGCCTCTTGCTCATTCTGCCGCTGATGTACTGTTTATTTATTTATTGAGATTGGTAACCTGCCCTATTTTAGGGGCTCAGGGGGGAGGGAACCTTACAGTCCTTATGTTGCTCACCTTACAACAGCTCAGTGAGGTGGGTCTTTATTATTTCCATTTCTCTGATGGGGAACTGAGGCTGAGAAATGGTGGGTGTTTTTAAATGAGACATCCCCACACATGGACACTGCCAGGGGGAAGCGCTTTTGTGAATTTGGTGCCTGGGGGTACACACTCCCATGACCCATGCACCGCCCACCCAGTCCACACATGGGGCACTCTGAGAAAAGCCAGAGTCGCCCATGTGGGGACAGGGTGTCCATGAATGGGGATGCTCGTTTGAAGCACTCCCTCACACACGATGCCCACTCCCACGTACTGACTGCACCCCCACCCCTCCGGTCTCATTTAAAACACCCAGTAAATTGGCCAAGGCTGCAAAATGCATTAATAGCTAAGATGGGATTTGAACCCTTGTCTTCCAGATCCTGTCCAACACCTTATCCACTAGTGAACACTGGCTACTGTTCTACTACCGTACTACTGTGGGACCTTGCACAGGTCATTTCACCTGTCATTTTCCTCTCACTCTTTGCCTGCCTTGTAAGTTTAGATTGTAAGCTACAGACATGATACTATACAATGTAATATTTGTCTCATAACTGAATAGCAGCATTGGATCATTCAGAAATGGGGCGAGCGGTTGTGAGCAGTTGTGCTACTTAATAGCTACTGGTACCATCACGCCATACCATGTGGAAGTGAGAGGTAGCTACTACATAGTAGAAGGCTACTAGATTGTAGCTGTCACACTTGAATGCTATGTGGAAAAAATTCCACCCATCCGCTCTCCTCCACCAATCCCAAAATCTTCTCCAGATCATCTCCTCTTGTTTCCACATGGTGAGGGAATGAATTCACCCCTGCTCCAGTGCCATCTAAATGAGCTGACATGCATTTCAAGCACCTCCAGCCACAGCATCATATCTGAATGTTGCAAGTGAAGAATAGCGAGGGGTAAGCTGGTAGACAGTATAGGCTACCATGTAACTTACCCCTCACACTGAAAGTGTCCCATCTAAACACCGCCTTTGTGTTTGCAGAGTTTGATGTACAATGGGATCTTGTTCTGGATTGTGACCCCAAGATATAACTGTAATAGAAATATTAATCAAGCTGAGGTAGTTGAGTAAACTTTGTATGAGCCTCTCACGGTATCTGCCTGCCCATGACAGCTTCACTCCCTCCTACCCACTTGCCATTAAAAAAGAAGAAAAAAGAAAGAAAAAGCAAAAAGCACGATTCTCAGGACACCACAAGCCCCACTGAAGTGTCAGAACTAGGAGCAGCTAAAACAGTTAGAACCGTAAGACCACATTCACACCTGACGGCGACATGTTGGAGAAACTTCCATGAGCCAAAGACATGGTGAGGGGAGGAGGGTGATGACGGAAGTACCAGTGGTGTGAATGGGGTTCTGCCATGATTTCAGCCCCATCATCTGCGGGTAAAATCGCAGCAGAACCCTGTTCACACCGGTGGGATTTCCATCATCCCTGTCCTACCCCCGCTGTGGCATTGGCTCGTGGGGGTTTCTTTGCCGCACCACTGTCAGGTGTGAATGTGTCCTTACTTAGAACTAAAAGCAGTTAGAACATGTGAGAACTAAGAACATTCTGCACAGGGCTCTACTCGTCATGGGTCCCCACATGGAGATCTCAGTACATGCAGTCCCTGCATAAACTTGAAATTACAAAGTGAGTGTGAGAAGCATTGGCATAAAATATGGGTCCACTGGGCCTCAAATATGGGGAGTCCCAGTCTGGGGGTGGGCTGTGATGATTCAGGAGTGAGGCCTCAAGGCCCACAACACACAGCACCCATGAATAAACTAGAAACAGCCTTTGTGTAACATAAGGGGACTTCTCCTTATACTGTCAGAGTAAATAAGGAATTGTTCCTTCTATTCTGATAGAATGAGATGGAATGGGCTTAAATTGCAGCAACATAGGTTTCAGTTAGATATTAGGAAAAGTTGCCTAACTGTAAGAGCTGTTGGACAATGGAATAAGTTGCCCAGGAAGGTTGTGAAATCTTCCTCGTTGGATGTTTTCAAAGCCTGGCAGGACAAGCATCTGTCTGTGATTTAGTAAACTGAGCATATCTTGCTTGGAGCAGGAGGTTGGACTAGATCAGAGATTCTCTCAACCTGGTGCTCGGGAGCACCGGAGTGCTCGGGCAATGTGTGAAAGTGCTCCCCAAGCCAGCTCTCAATAGTGCTTGGGAGCACTTTGAAACAGTGCTCCTTTGTTCACTAAACTCAATGTGAGGTGGGATTAATTGATTAATTATCTCAATTTCCATTGACTTGAATTAAACTGAATTGCAAAGGGGAAACTTTATTTATGCATATTTATGCAAATAATTCATGCAAATTATGCAGTGCTCCCAAGTAGTAACTTACGTTACTCCAGTACACGTGATTGGGAAAAGGTTGAGAACCACTGGACTAGATGATCATTGAAATTCCTTCCAGCTCTACAATTCTGTGAATCTGAGTCTAGGCAAAGAGGTTTCCCCAAGTCAGTAGCCAAGAGATCAGGGTCAAGTGATGGACTGTAGATATTGGGTAGAGGACTAGCAAGAGCAAGGCTAGTACGGGTTGTCTAGGTTTTCAGTTCTTTGAGCAAAAGCAGAAACATTTTGTAGAAAGTTTTTTTCTCCAGAAAACAAAATATATGCATTTTTTCATGGTGGTGGTGGCGGCCTTTGTGGAGTGAATTCTTCCTGATAAGCTCCATTAGAAAAATTATTCTGAAGGCTTTGAAGAAGGCAGATTCACCTAACGAGATGAAAAGACAGCTGGTTTTCAGAGAAAGGGCCACCATGATGGGGTTTTTTGAGAGATGTTCACTTGAAGAAGGGGTAAAAAGAACTTTGAAAATGGATCAAACAGTTTTGTACCTATTGAACTGCCAGCCAGCTAGGAAAATCACACAATGCCAGTGTGTGGATTAGATGCTGAAGAATATGTCTGTGGGAGGGATACATGGAACAAATGCTGGAATTCAGTTAGTTGGGTTGCTTTGGCTTAATCTGACTTCTCATCATGGGAGGTAACTAGCTTAGGTTTTGTACTGCAGGGACTCTGTGCTGGAGGGTCCTGGCTTATCTCCAGCCCTGCTCACACCTCACAGGGGTAGTACCTGTGTGTAACCAGAGCTGTGTGCAAAGATTCCTCATCTAAAGCAAAACTGATGCATGTTGGCTTCAGGCCAGTTTCAAGGCAGAGCAAGGAGCGGGCAAGGTGGAGAGAGACATTCTTTGAAACTGCAGTTTGTTGAGAGTATTTTGATTATACAGGCAGATTAATGGAGGCCAGTGTGGTTCATGGACTGCATGTTGACCTTACAACTGTAAGTCCTGAGTTCAAATCTTGGCCCTAAGCAAACAACTAACACTCAGCCTCAGTGTCCTCTCTGTAAAATGGAGTGTCATCATCGGCAGACCTGGGCAGTCAGTTGGTATCATGTCAGGCATACAAGACAGATTTCTCTGAATGTTAAGTTTGGAAAATGTCATGAGCATGGACTTTGAAACCAGGTCAACATAATTTGGAGATCTGGGCTAGTGTAGAAATGGATATATGTGTCAAATATCATACTTGTCTATTTTTTGTCTGATTCAGACTGTATCTGATAAAATTGATAATAGCCACTATTCAAGTCTATCTTTGCAGAATATCTGGTTTGGGTATCATTCCTGCCCCCCCCCCCCCCCAATTCTTTTGGTTGTTTGGATATTTGGCTATTAAGCTGTTTGGTTACTTCATTTTAGCTATTTGCAGATGCACAGTAACTGAAGGTGAAGTAACTGAACAAATGAATAACTAAATATTTGAACGTTCAAATAACCAAGCAACAGAAAAAACAAATATCTATTTTGGTTATGGGTATCATTTGAATATTCAGAGCTATAAAAAAATGCAAATACTATCCACAAATACAAAACCCACTATATGTTTCAGTCAGCAGTAATGTGGTCTGACGTACTGCCCTGAAACAAAATACAAACGAACAAATGAATAATTAAAAAAAATTGTTAATTTTTTTGTCACAAAAATGTAATGGAACCACCCACCTTACCACTTCCTCCTGAGGTCTAGCCATGCGCTGCAGAAGTCAGAATGTTAGGAATCATTTGGAAAGGGATACTGGCATGGAAAACATCATAATGCGACTCTATAGACTCATGCTGTGTCCATACCTTAAATACTGTGTAGAGTTCTGATCACCCCATTTCAAGAAAGACATAGTAGAACTGGAAAAGGGGCAGGGAAGGGTAACAAAGATGATCAAAGGTATGGAATGCCTTCCTTATGAAGAGAGGCTACTAAGGACAGGGCTTAGAAGAGCACTAACTAAGGTGGGATGGGATAGATGTTATTGTTTACAAAATCATGAGTGGTGTGAAGCAAATAAATAGGGATCTGTTGTGTACCCTTACCCTTCCTTAGCATACTAGGGGCTACACAATGAATTAAGTGACAGTAAGAAAAGACAAACAAAAGAGAAGTATTCCCGCCCCCCCTCCCCCAAAACACACACAATCAACCTGTGGAACTCATTACCAGAAGCTACTGTAAAGTTCCATATCAAAATTAGATTCAAAAGTAGACTGGATAAGTTCTTAGACGATAGCTTTCAGTCAAATTGGTCAGGGGATGAGACTTCTGACTGTCAGGGAAAGGAAGTGGATGACTACTATGAGCTGTTCGTGTATTTCTCTGAAACAACCAAAGCTGGTCACTGTCAGAAACAGGATGCTGGGTGGGGCTAGATGGACCACTGCTCTGCTCCAGTATGGCGATGACCATGCTCATGTTTTATGGGGTGTTTCCAAACGCTATTCACCCCCAGTAGCAGAGAGGTGGATAGCAACAGGTACAATCTCCCATAGCATACAGCTCTCACAGAATCTGGCCCAGTCTGTTTTTTAACATGAGTTGGGATTATAAAAATAGCGAAAGGGAACTTGATCCTTTTTATTAAATCTCTAGTTAATTCAGAAGTGTCCGGAGACATAAGCCAAGATGTATCTGCATAGGCGACTCGGGGGGGGGGCAGATTTTCAGAAGCCCAATAGAACCCTTGCCTAGCCCCCACTCCTATACGCCCCCATCAACAGTTACCAGTCATCTATGTGTATATCTGTATTTGAGGTGTGTTATTCTTCATGTTGGTGGGTTGAATTCTCGGGAGACATGACACGGTCTCTAGCTTCTTTTGGTTATGGGGGAGGGGGGGCAGATCACCTCTGAAGTCCATAAAGCTACCCCTCTTTACGCCAGCTGAGCATCTGATCCTGCATGCCTCCCAGTCTAATTGAACATTCTAACCAGCTTTTGCCCTTGTCTTTTCCTTGCATCCCACTTTTCTTGCATGAAGCACATTTTGTTTACTACTCGCAATCCCCAGCCCTCTGATCTTGTCTCTCTGAGTTAAGCATCTTGACAGTGCTTGAGTGCTACCTCAGGCTGACTTTCTGCCTTTCATTATCCCCAACTTTTGGCTGTTTTTTTCTTTTTCTTTTCTTTTTTGCTTTGGGGGCGGAGGTGATCTGCGTTTAGGTACGTGTGTGAAGTACGTGTTGGACACCTCTTATAAGAGCACGTGAGAGTAAAGAAGAATACTGACAGGGAAGAAGATGCACATATTTTGTTGTAGGTGAAGACTCAGTGGTATTTGCTGTCACATCAACAGTAAGTCTAATGAAAAATGAACACATGTCATTTTATAATATTCTAGGATTTAAAAACAAAACAAAAAACCCTACTGTTTAAGAGAGGAGTTAAGGCTCTTACAAATTCACTCGTGCGCCGAAAAACATGGACATTGTAAGTTAAAGCTCCTGACTTAGTTTGCGCACCATGTAATCAGTAAAGACGTTGGTCAATCTCACATATTGGGTGCTTTTAGAAAGACAGCATCCACACCTCTGCTCCTCCTCACCCCCAGGTGGGTTGTCTGTCTAAAGACAGGCTGCTAGATGTGCAGGCGGAGCAGAGGTGGAGCAGGTCTAGACCTGCTTGCGGTGCTCCAGAACATCCTGAAGTGAGCTGCCCAAACCTGGGGCACCGGCCTGAGGTGGAGCAGCTGTCTGTCTGCTTGGTGGATGGCCACTGCAGCCGGGGGTTGCCTCGGGCAATGCCATAGAGCTGCAGGCAGCAGCACAGAGCATCAGGCAATCCACCCACAACTCTATGGTTGCCCGGGCATGCGGGCAGACTGAGGGCTGTAGCAGGTGCCATGTCCACCTGGTGCAGGCAAGGCTGGACGTGGGGGACATGGGGCTGACCACCCGTAGGTCCATTTGAAGACACCCATTGTACTCGCTTACAGCGTAGGCTCCATGCCCCCACACTTTGCCTTGGTCTTTCAGTCCCAACCCTCTTCCTCTACAGGTTGGGGGTAACACTGAAGCTGGGAACAGCAAGCTCCTTCCTGCCCCAGTATTATGGACTTGATCCCTGTCTCCACTGTAACCACAATTTCTCCTTCATTCATAGCTCCCCTCTCAGACAGCGGCTATCTCCCAAACCTTGTCCCTCAATACATATTTCCCATCTCTCAGCCTTCTCCCTTTCTATCTCTCCCACCCCCCAGTAGTTGGGTGCTCCCTCCCCATAAACACACTGCTACTCACTGCTGGGAGACTCTGAGCCTTGTTCCCCCATATACACCCTCCCAGCATGTGGCTGCCTGTTGCCCATACACACATTGCTCCCCACTCCTGGCTGCCCCCAGTTTTGTCTGCCAGTATACACCCCCTACCAAGCAGCCTTGTTCCCCCATATACCCCTCCCCCACAGTACTTGGCTATCCTGTTGTCCCCAACCCACCTGAAAGCACATAGGAAAAACATACATACACCTTGTCCCCATCCCTGGATGTCCCTCAAACCTTGTACCTGCATACACATCACCCATCTCTCACCATAGCTCATCAGCCAGTGTAGCTTAATGAATAAACCTGGTGTTGGACGTGGACATGGGAGACCAGGATCCAAATTTAATTTTAGCCATGAACTGTCAGTGTAGTCTTGGCACGCCACTATCTCTCAACCCCAGTTCCCCATCAGAGAAATGGGGATAATAATGACCTACCTCACAGGGTTGTTGTGAGGGTGAACGAGATAAGGATCGTAAAGTAATTTGAGCATAGAAAGTGCCGGATGAATAATTATGCATAATTAATATCTGTAGATATTAACATAATTTGAATCCTGGTTCTCATGGATGTGGGCTGGTGGGCCCACATGCTCTTGAGCTAATATGGTGGATCAACTGATTGTCATTTTATTATGGGACCAAAGGAGTTTTTCCTGCCTCTCTGATTGACTAATTGTAGCAGTGGTTTTTGTTGTTGTTTTTTATTTTGTTTTTGGCCTTCCTCATAGTGTCTTCACCCTCTGTAGTTCTTATGGTTTGAGCAAACAGGAATGGATTTAAGCTCTGGTGGGTGAAAATGTTGAGATGGTTATTATGGTGCAACTCTAGATGACATTGAACTCTACTGAACTCCAGTGCAATAGAAAAAAATGAAAGAGTACCAAAGCAGAAAAGTAGCTTACTTGAGGTATTTCCTTAGGAGATGTGGGAACATGGCCAGCCAATGAAATCTGGGGAGCCCCACTGCTTTGCTCCCACGAGGGGGGACAGCACAACTTGGCTGAGCTTGAATGGCCCATGGGTAGTTCTCCCTTTCTCCAGACTGTATTAGAGGTCTGATGGGTGAGCCTCAGTGACTGGAATGTCCTGGAGAGGTGGCCAGCTGTGGCCCAGGGAATAATGAAACCAGAAGGGTTGCAGGACCCGGCAATGTTACAATTGCATCACTGGACCAGAGGCTAAAGGAGGTTTTTTTCTCCAGACTGGTTCTTTCAATTCAAGAAAGAGTTGTGGCTCCTTGAACACATAACTCTGTCCTTACCTTCTTCCATTGATGCAATGACAACGGTGCCCTGCTCTCATTTTGGACACAAAGTGCTACCAAAATTCAAACAATATACCTTTTGACTCCTCCACCCTGCTTGTTTGTTTTTATTTTATTCTGTTTTAGCATCCTGCACAGCAATCAAAATCTCCCATAAAAGTAATTTCTTCAAATGGCCTAAGGAAAACGTTGGTTAGATTAAAACACACAAAGCGACCCACACTCAGATAGATCTGAGGGAGATGGTCAATTTATATAGCTATTCTGAGAGCAATTTCTATCATTTTTGCTGGTTTGGGAAACTACTGTCATGTAACATGTGAAGTAAATGATCAGTAACCAAAAGATACACAGATACCACAACAGTCTCATAGATGTGTCAGGTACATCAGAACTTGTAACATTCAGCTACAAAATTACAGGCCTGTACTACCTGTGCTAAAGGTGTTTTCCATAAACTACTTTTACTGCTACCACAGACACTGGGTGAAAACACAAGAGACGACTGGGTTGTCATGTCCCAGGCTGACCCAGGACAGGCAACCAAGGCAGACAGGGCATGCACCAGCTGGAGCACAAAACACACATGGGACTGGCCAGGCTGATGGCCACACAGCCCAGGGGTGGGGAGAATGAGAACATGCAGCTGGCCATCCCTGCCCCTGCACTGCACCCAACGCCTGACCCCCTTCCATGACAGGCAGCCATGGCAGCCAATGATGAACAGACATGCAGCTCTGGGGTGGCCTGCTTTAGCTTGATCAGAGCAGAACCTTACCTCGGCTGTGATCCCAGAGGTCTCCGGGATCACAGCCTGAGCTAGCTGCCACAAGACCTGGGATACCCCGGGTTGAACATCTGGTGGTGCCTGCACACATGTGCAGTTGGGGTTCATGCACAAACATACCACAGCAGGCCGACGAACTGGTCCACTGTCACATTTGTTTTTACCCACTGTCTTGCTGGCCTTTAACTGCTGAAGGGAAAGACCATTCATGACTACAACTGATAATCCCAAACCTACAAAACATACAACAAAACATCCCAAAACATACAACAAAACACCCCAAACCTGCAATATACAGACAACCCAGATAACGACACAGTCTCCCCTCTTAAAAAAAATGCAAAACAAAAACACCAGGAGAAAAATACAATACGTAAGAGAGAACAGTGAAAATCAAATCTACATACAGCATCCTAAATATACCTTATGTGATCCACCAACTAATACTTGTTGTATTAGTATACAATTGTATACTACTAATACTTATTGTATTATTACAATACTTATTATAATAATACATTCTGAGAGAGAAATACTAAATATAAATGTTTCATCTTGAATAAATTTTAAAAGGTTCCAGGACTATTTGTATCAAACTCTGAGGTTGCCTCAGTTTTTCTCACATGAAATTATAGAAGAACAGAGATGTAAATTGTCATTACTATTTGTTCACTAGGAATGCACTACACATTGAGATTCACTGTGGCCACCATCATTCACATTGGGTATTTTCAGATGTTATGAGATCACGCTCAACTACGGGGAATTCCCACATGGTGATCGTGGTCTCATAACGTCTGTTGGGGTGAACAGAAGCCACCCGCCAGATGTTCACCCCCGTGAATCATGGTGGGGGGGTCACATTGAACATGAAAATGGAGGTCCTGCCCGGACCATCTCCGTTTGTGTGTTCAATGTGATTCCCACCCATGATCAGGGGGATCGTCTCATCTGTCCCTGGACCACGGCCCAGAATTAGTGGTGGGCCTAGGGAGCGCGGGACTGTGGGGCTGTGCAGCCGCACGTTGAGCCATGTGGCCCTGCCCCCTCCATGATTCCCCGCCGGGATCAGCTGGCACGTCTGTTGGATGTGCCGGTTTGATCCTGGCGGGGGATCAATGGGTGTTTCCACGACGGGGCCAATACAGGCCCCGTCACGTCTGAAAATACCCATTATTTTGTGCATCTGTGGCCAGGGTAAAGTACTGATAGGATTTCAGTGGTGGATGCTGAACTTCCAGGTTAGTAAGGTGGTAGGCAAGGCCAGCACTCAAATTTCACACTTCCATGATCAATGGGAAAGAACACACAATGAATGAAAAAAAAAAACAGTGTATGGAAAATGAAAAGTTACACAGTGGTGATGGCATGCAATAGTGACCAAAATGCATAGCTCTGTGTGAAAAAATCAACAAGGGAAAACCAGCATTTGCTCCTGTAGATCAGGTGCTAGAAAGAAAAATGGCAGTTCAAGGCTTCAACTCTGTTTTAAATAAAGGGACATTATATGTATGCGTGATTTGTTTCACTTTTTAAAATGGCTGTTTTAAAAGGAAGGATCCACTCAGGAGAGAAACCCTGACACACAGGGGAGAAACCTCATATGTACCCTGACTAGGAAATGCTACAGGGTGAACTCAGCCTTCAGTACACACCAGAGAATTCACCCTACCAAAGAATGGCCCTATAAATGTCTAACTGGGGTGAAAGCTTTAGTGTGAACCTCAGAGTTAGGGTATTTTCAACGTTAAATAACCCAAACACTCCCCATCATCCTGGGAAGGATCTGGCCCAGCTGTTGAACAGATGCGTTGGAGCCCGGGCTGGGGACAAGGCAGAAAGAGCAGGGCAGCAGGTAGTTGTGGGACTGCACAGCTCCATCCCGTATGCTGATAAATGAAGCCCTCCTTCTTTCCTGATGTGTGGCCGTGGCAACCTATGAGGCTGCTTCACCCACTGGGAATACCCCTGACCCTGGACTGGGATCAGGTAGAGTGGGTCATCACATGTGATGGTCCGCTCTCCCTGGGTCTGGAGATGGCTTTCCTGGACTGCAGCAGGACTTATCCCGGGCTGTGACTCAGCGATGGGCCTGAGTTATAGTCTGGACTAAAAACCACCACAGCCCAGGGAAACCCTGGGTACAGCCTGGGGAAACATCTGGCAGGCTGGTTCAGATGTGATGGCACCACAAATGGCCATGCGCTTCAAAGCATGATCAAACGCAGTACCGTCACATCTGGAAATACCCGTAGTATGCATGAAAGAACCCAAACACTTCCCTCATTCCCACCCCCACCGTATTTGGAGTTGGGAGAGAGAAAGGCATGATTAGAAGAGGCAGCATGGGACAGAATGATTTAGCAAACAGTGTAATAGACCTAAAGCTTAGTTACTAAGTTACACTGATGGTGCTGCATTTCTAATCATTCATCTTAGAACAGCCCCTCCCATCCTTGCACCCCTTTCCTTATACCAGTGGTTGGGAACCTAAGGCCTGGGGCTAAATGTGGCCCATAGCAAGTTTTTATTTGGCCCCTTTCCAGTTCCTGGTCCTTAAATCCAGTTCCGACTAAGAACTGAATCTGAATTCAGGGTAAGGAAGCAGAGATGAGGGCATGCACTAAAGGATAGAGGTCAGATCCAGGGCACCAATCTATGATGAGTACTATTCCATAGGCACTTCTGCCTTGTGTGATTCTCAGAGCTTGTACTAATTTTTCAACTGGTCCCTGGGAGGGAAAAGATTTCCCACCTCTGATATAGCAGTTTCAGGATCCTTCCTACAAGCTGCCAGACCAGTGAACAAGAGAAAAAAAATACATTGAAAAATCCTTAAAATCCCAAATTCTCAGTAGCATCAGATTGCTTGTAGGGGGGAGGGGGACAAAATTAAAAGGGGCTAAGTTTGTTTTCCCCTTCCCAAACCACTAAAATCACGCACGGCTTCATACAAACTGCAAAGCAAGCATTTTTGAAGTGTTCACACTTCAGCAGAAAGACTGAGAAGTCTGTAATTCTTTCTGTATTCTGTCTATTTTTTCCCCCCACTATGTAAGTCCACCAAAATATCCCAACCACTTTAAACAAATTTCAACAAAAAGTATCTCAAGCATCAGATTACCTGGGAATAGGGACAAATTCAAAGGAGCTATCACAATAAAGAGCTCTACTATAAGATAATATAAGGTCACTTGAAAAGAAAGTATGTTTGAAGTGTTTACACTGCTGTAAAAATATTAAATATAAGAAGTCTGCAAGTAAATCTTTTGGAAAAACTTTTAAATTCTGTTTGCATCTTTTTCTCTCTGCTGCACTCAGTCAACACACAGAATATCGAAGGTAAATATCCAATATCCAAATTCATACAAACAATACAAACAAATCCAAAATATATATTCTGTCAATGGCATGCACAAAACAACATCCAAAAGGTATTAAGAATAGTCAAACAATCAAATGTCCCCCACACCCAAAATGAAACAAATAAATCCAGAATAATCACTCGGAGAGGTGGAACAATTAAAAGAGGCTGGTCTGTAGTGCAGAGAAACAAAAATTGGGGGAGAGGGGAAATAAAATAAATAAATAAATAAAATAAAAAGGGAATTAAAAGAAATGACTCATCAAAGTACAGAAATCCAGTACGCTCTCTACTGCAGCACCCGTTCCAGGCTGCTGTTCTGTCTTCTGCTCCCTCCCTCAATCCCCTTGTCTAAAGAAGGGAGTGAGGGGAGAAGGCTCCTCAGGGCTCTGAATGGTTTTAGGGTGCCTGGAAAAGACACCCTAAAACAACTCTAATTGGTTGTGTTCCTCCATAGGAACCTATGCTTTTGTTCCCTGACCCCTCCTCCAAGCCCTCCCCTTGCTTTTAGTGCACTGGCGCCCTGAGGGCATCCATCCTGGATGCTCTTGGGACATCAGCACATTAAACGAAGGGGGGGATCCTGAGGCTGCTACCCAAGCCCCTCCCTAATGCTCTCGCCATCCTTGCTCCCTTCCTATGCCTTTGTGCCCTGAACCCTTGTCCACACCTTCCCCTTGTTTTTAGTGTGTTGGTGCCCTGTGGACATCCATCCTGGATGCTCTTGGAACATCAGCACAACAAAAGCATGGGGATAGGGGGGAAGGGGGCTCCTGAGGCTGCTGCCCAAATCCCTCCATGCTGCTCCCTCCATCCCTGCTCCCCTCAACCAGAGCTGACTATGCATGCCCCATGGCCAGCCCAGTCCTAGCCTGCCCCCTCCCACATGCCCTTAGCTCCCTCTTCCCCGCCTTTGCTCTCCCCCCCCCGCACCTGACTCCAAGCTGGCCAGCCATGCAGGGATGTGAAAGCGTACTGTGTGCTTTTGTGCATGCTCCTCAGCTTGGGTGCATCTCAGCTGAAGAGCATGCACAGAAGTGCACAGTGGCTTTCAGCACGGTGCACTTTTGCACATGTGCAGAAAGCCCCCTCCTTCACATCAGCAAATTGGCAGTGGTGGCGGCAGTTTCAGCACTGATCCGGCAATGTTGGTGCAAGGGAGGAAGTAGCTGATGTCATGTGCTACCAACAGCAGCACTGGCCTTCAGTAGGAGTGGTGGCAGCAGATGCACTGGGGCACTCGATGGATCTGCGCCTCATCACCCCTGGGAAGAAACCACTCCTGCAGGGTTAGCTCTTGAGCTAGCCAGTACCCAGCCCCTAACACAGGTGTGATTAGGTGAGCACTAGACCTGAAATAAGTAGTGCACTTACTACCCAAGGGTAATATCCATGTTTTCAAGTAGTCTAACGAATTCCTGATCAGTATGCAAGTACGAAGCCGGGCACCCAATTACTCAAAAACACCAGGTATTAGCATTACTGATTTACCAATTTACAGTTTTACTAAGTGATGAATGGTAAATCTGTACAGAACGTTAAAAAGAAAATAATCGGCACAGAAAGTAAAAAAATCAGTGCCAGAAGTTCAAAAGAATGGAACCAAAAAAATCAGTAAATCAGTAATTTGGGTACCAATTACTACTTGATGTTACTGGTTCAGTCAAGGGCCCATTGTACATGAATGCTGCCCATATGAATCCTGCGGCAGGTGGGTGTGCGTGCATGTGCACTCCTGCGAAACACACATGCACATCCACCACCACCCATCACCCACTCATGGAGCTATTGGTCAAAACAGTGATTGCTTCGTGAGTGGGGATGTGTGGAGATGCGGGGGGGATCGATGAGCGCCCACATACGCAACCCCCCCCCGCCACATGCACACTGATCCCCCCTGCACCTGCAGACCATTTAAAAAGGACCTAGTACTGCATTTTTGCAGTTCAGGTATACTCATTTTTGCAGGTAATCCTTTCAGCGCTAGTGGGCACTAACTCCATTAAACCCTTTTGAGGGTATTTAGGCCACAGGCATGGACACCATCAGAAAGTTTGTTGTTAGTGGTGTTGGGTTTTGTATTCAGGGAGGCCATACCCCCTATCAGAGCATTGAGTCAACATGGCACTCTGAAAGGACCTGGCCACGTTGGAGAGAGATGGGGCAATCGATTTACCTCACCCCTTTTACATGTGACCACATTCCTTTCAGAGTGTTGTGATGTCACAACAATGTGAAAAAGGGTGTAGACTGGTGGCCACATCAGAAAGGGGCAGAACAGCACCTTTGCCCTCCTAACCCCCTGTCCTCATCCTGCCATGGACTGGAGGATGGGGTTATCTTGAGTGGCATCTTCCCTGAATGGTTTCAAAACCTGGCTGGACAAGCATCTGTCTGTGATACAGTAGAAAGAGGATATCGTGTCTTGGACCAGGGGGTTGGATTAGAGGATCCTTGAAGTCAGTGACACAGCTAGGTGGTAATGGGCCCTGGTGCAGAAGACAGAATTGGCCTCCTGCTGAGGCACTCCACTCCAGTGTGCATATGCACTCTGTGTGTGTGTGTGTGTGTGGGGTGGTGGCAGGAGGGCATCGTCATGGGCTTGGTGCAGCTGCACATATTATAGCTATGCTCCTGCTTGAGGTCCCTTCCAGCTCTATAGTTCTGTATGTCTAGGGAGGGCAAATGTGTGATGGGGGACAGATGTCCCTCTCCCCTCCCACCACCTCTCCTCCTCTGGTTTCGCAACATTGCACAATGGGTGTGTTCAGACGGATGCGGGGCTGCCCACCTCTGAGGCGGTTCTGGGGGGTTCGTCCTAATGACTGCCCACTCCCTGCACTGCTGGGGTCCAGATCAGATGGACGTGGAGGGTTCCCCAGCCCATGTTCCTCCCACACACCATAGAGTTGTGGACTACAGCACCCGCAATGCTATGGTGTTGCCTGAGGCAATGTCTGGCTAGAAGGGAAGCACCAGTGTGTGTCCATGCATTAGATGGACCACTGCTCCGCTTCAGGCTGGTGCTCCGGGTTTGTCTGGTCTGCTCTGCCAGTGGCACTCTGAGATGTTTCAAGCACCACCGGTGGCTGCGCCTGGTTTGCCTGCTCATCTGGAGTGGCACCTTTAGATGGATGGACTGCCTGGGGTGAGATAGGCTGTCACAGCCAGCATCGGGGAAGCCCGTCTCTGTCTGTCTAAAAAAACCCAATGTTGCAGGATACTTGGATCACAAGCATAGTTCTGCCTCTCCCCAAATTCATGGCCCAGATCTCCATAAAACATGCGATTTGGGGCTTAAAAAAGAATATATATTTTTTTAAAAAAATTGACTGCTGGTTTTGAGATAGCAAGGGCCATGTTTCCAATCATTTCTCTGCATGAGTACATTTTACCTAAGATGGAGATTCTGACATAATCAGAGACATCCATAAGACAGAGTTCTAAAAAAACCACCCAACATTGTACAGACTTCAATAGCTCTCCAGCACTGGCAGCATTGCAAACAATGCAAGGGAATATTTATTTGAATATTAGAATCTCTTTCCATAAGGTCAGTGGGAGTTAGTGGGTGCTCCTCACTTTGGAAAAATCAAACAAATATGCAAATGTGAATCTAGTAAGCTGAACTTTAGATTCTTATTTTGAAAACCTTGGCTATTGATTTTAACGGGTGTTGGACTGGGTCTGAATAGTCTAAGCCAGCAGAATAGTTACTACCATCAGTAGTTTCACTGGCACCAACAGGAAGGAGGGAAACTTTGTGAGGTAATCGATGGTTGGTCCAAAAATGGAAATTTCCATTGCGCAACCAAGCCTGACATTTTAGGCTGAATTTTTGTCTTGAGCCAGGACAGAAATTTGCCCTCCAAAATTTTATGTGGGAACAAAATCCAGCCAGAAACTGTTCAGGAGTAGAAAAGTTGCTTCCTGCACTGTAAGCATCGTAGAAACGAACTAAGCCTATTTTAAAAATAGTCTGTTTCATTTTGGATTAATTTCTCTGTGCAGATGGTATGGGTATGGTAAATTCTGCGTTAGTTCAGGGATTTTGACTCACGAGATATCCTCTGTGGTCCCTTCCAACTCTGGGACTTTATGACTTTAGGAAAGCTAGGGTGTTTTTAGTCAAGTGGGGGAATCTAGCAGATTGACAAATCAGCTCTTTAAAAAGTCACGCGGGGAGTGTTCACATGTACCGGAAGTCGTCCACTGACATTGAAAACAGAGGAGCCCGCTTGATATCAAGGTTTTACAAATCTGGTTTTAAAAATAATGCGCAAGCCGCCAGGTGCTGCTGTTTTCAATGGTGACCGATGACTTCCATTACATGTAAATGCTCCCAGCATGAGTTTTTAAAGAGCCAATTTGTCAATCGGCTAGATTCTAGGGGTGTGCACTCCGTTTTTGTTATTTTGATAATGAAAATGAAATTTTTATTTTTCGTTTTTGCTATTACAATAACAAAAATGATAACAAAATCAATAACGAAGTTTTATTTTTCGTTATCGGTATCGTTATTGGTATCGCACAAAACCAAAATGTTTGTTTTCAGTTTTGTTTCCATTTTCAGCAGCATTTGTGTGTGTGGGCTATAACATGATGCAGTCTGCTGACACTTCTGCCACTGGCACTTCTAACACACACACACACATACACACACACACACACACACAGAAAGTCCCCCCCCACTGAAATGAAACTGAATTTTTTTGTGTGGGGAAGGTTTCATGCGATACCAATACCAATACCAACACCAATAACAAAAAACAAAATTTTGTTATTAATGAAAATGAATAACGACAGTTTTTAATAATGAAAACAGAAAATAAAAATGAATAACGACATGGGTTCCTGGTGCACACCTCTTCTAGATTCCCCTGCTCATCTCAAAACACCCCTAGTCCTCTAGAATGCATGATGTTCAGTGCGGTTACACAATGGTTTCTGAAGGTCATTAACAGTCAGGGATCATTTAATAATGAAGAGCTGGCCATTTTCAATTGAAAATGTCATTGCCAGTACATCAGCATTTCCCATTGGAAGGGTGGTCTCGCTATCCTGACTGAGAGATGGCAAGGCAGCAAGGGAGGCTGGCATGCAAACATGGGGGCAGAGAGAGCTGTGGGATCTTTCCCTCTCTCAGAAAAAGCCCCAGGATGCAAAGGTATCTAGACAGGTAGAAACCACAGTGAGCTCTTGTGAGATGGTTCTGAGTCTGGATCAATATGTTGATTGGACATTCGTATTACTTTAGACCATACTCCTATTTCCCTTGCCTTCTCCTAGTTGGTGTGGCAATGAGGTACTCCTATCTAAACGATGCTGGCCAAACTGAAGCAAACCAACTACTGAATATAGTCTTGTCATTCTTGCCTTTGACTTCAATAGGAATCAAGCCTCCTATTGAACCCTGAACCACATAGACCTTGAGTGGTTGTTTTGGTGGTTTTTAAAAAAAAACTTGATACAATTTTAGTCTGAAAAACAATCACATTAGATCATGTTTTTCATTTTATTTTTCATTTGGGGGTCCATTTTTCTTCTTCCCAAAACCACTATTTGCAGCAAAGTCTTGAAAATCTCCACCTCGTTTGAGCTTTCTTGACTTGGATTTGATGTCTTTTTTTTCCCCAAGGAGGTCCTTCCCCATTTCTCCTGAGCCCTGTTGTTAATTGTAAGACAGAAGGAAGCCTTATGTTTTGTATTTACTGGCTGAGGCTACGCTTGAGACAAGACTTGGTTGAGGCCTGTTTCTCCTCCTTCACATTTTTTGCTCATGCTGTGTCAACTCTGATTATCATCATTATCTCACTTCTGTCACACTCTATAAATACATGTCCCAATAAACTAAACAGCATTAACATTTCTCATCTATTTTGGTCAGAAGGGGAAACGCAAGGAAGAGTTTCATTAAAGGATATGCATAACATGTTCCACAAAAATCCTGGAACTAGTTCAGGGCCAGATTCTGAAAGCCTTACTCCTAACAAGTGACAACCTTGCTCCAAAATACTTCATTGCTTCCAATGGGATTATCTGAAGTATTATCATTAAGAGTAAGGGTAGCAGAACTTAGCGCAGTATGAGAGACTAGAAACTGAAAGTCTAAGGCCCTTTTTACACGGAACATTGCTGGGGAGGCGGGCAGTCCATGTGTGTGCCACTGTGGGGTGGCGTGGGGGTGTGGGTGTAGACAGGCACACACTCATCCCCCATGCATCCCCACGCATAGAGCAACCTGCGTTTTCACCGGTTGCTCCACATGATGGGGGTGGGTGGGGATGCATGGGTGCACACCCATGCCCCTCCACATTTACACAAGATGCTCCCCCATGTGGACGATGGGTGACCATGTGTGGGAGCATCTTGTGCAAAGAGAGCCTAAGTGGGTAGATTTGGGAGGTTTGTTTATGTAACGTCTTAGCCAGTGTAGCCTAATGAGTAAGGGTGCAATCCAACACCTGACTTACACCAGTGGCAGATGCAGCACCGAGTTGGGCAGCGTGAGCTCAGTTGCTCAGGCATGTCACACGTGCAGTAAGCTGTTTTGGAAGGGGTGCACCAATGCCCCGTGCAACTTGCTGCACCACGCCAGTGTATGCAAACTGCGCCTCATGTAGGCACGGTATATCAGGGGGTGTTGGATTGCACCCAAAGAGTTCAAATTGCATCTTAACCATAAACTCACTGGGTGGCCTTGGGCAAGTCACTATCTCTCAGTCTTGGTTTCTCTTATGTAAAATGGAAACAATAATGAGTGATCTACCCAACAGGGTTGTTGTGAGGGTGAACTAGATGAGGGTCGTAAAGCACTTTGAACACTAAAAATGCTATATGAATGTTAAATAATAATTTTCTACGATAGTGGGCAGCAACCGTCCTCTCCTGTCTTTTGTCTGTGGTGGCATGTGCTTCACACACATAAACATACCTTGTCCTCTTTCTCTCTTTCCCCCCCTTGCCCCCTCAGTTTCTGCTGCCATCATTAACTTCCCTAACTCAGAGTGGCCGAGCTTGGGGAGATCTCCAAAATGGCGCTCTCTTACCCACTTGAATTCCAATGGGTGGCTGTAACTCCAATCAGAATTCATGTTCAGAGAAAGGGAGGAACTGCCATCCTTTTGGAAATAATCCCCTAGTTCAGCCAAGTTGGAACTAGGGGTTTGGAAACTGTGCCCTTTCTCTCTATCGCACACAAGATACTTTTGATTTCCATCTCATAGCAGGTGCATTCCCCCATTTGGGAACCACTGGTTCAGAAAGCACAGATTCCAGGAATTCAGTCACCCCAAGCCCTGATTCAGCCACAGTTGGAAGAGAAAAAGCTTGGAGAAGATATAGATCTTACTCAGGGGTGTAAATACATTAAGAAAGAGCCCTGGGGCAGAAGATGGAATGGGCCCCTACTCTCTATTCCAGTGGCAGGGAATGCTCTGCCAGGCTTTTGGGCAGTGGTGCAGCTGCATCGCCTGTCCCTATTATCGCTATGCCGTTAATATTCCTATTAGTATTTATTATTCATATCACACTTTCAGTGTTTAAAATGTTTTATAGCCCTGTGAGGTAGGTCATTATTATTCTCATTTTACAGATGAGGAACTGAAGTTGAGAGTGAGTGATTTGCTGAAGGCCACCAAGCGAGTTCATGGCAAAGACAATATTTGAACAATGGTCTCCCAGGGGTTGGCTTCTGCTTCCATTGAAGCAATTACTTGGTGTGCGTATATACGCAGCTAATAGGTGTTAGCATGACCTTCACAGATATAGGATCCAAGCATCTCACAAATGTTACCAGATGTTATCTGTGCAACCCGAGGTGAGATAGGGAGGTACAGTACTACGACTCTTCTCTGTGGCATAAAGAAGCTAAATGTTTGCTTGTGGTAACACCAGTATTCTTTAGGTTAGACAAGGCTTACATTCAGGTCGCTCAAGTCCCAGTGACCTATCCACTACATGAATAATTCCCAAACTGTGGTCCGGGAGGTCACAGATAGTGCTCAGTGGAACCAAATTAAATACTGAAATTACTTAGCAGCAGCAGCAGCCATCTCATTGACATTACTTAATTAAAAAGATAAGAATTTTACAGTTCCTAATTTAGGCTACAGTCATTAAACCACTTACTTGAGAGCTATCCAGTAGATTATTTCATGGTGACCATTTTGCACATGCGCATGTCAATGGATGGACATGTGTGGGTGTATCTTGTGTGAAAAGGGCCTAAGAGACAGAAAAAGAGGAATATTGGAAGAAAGGTATGGGCCATGACATATTTTGAATTGCACTTTCTAGGTCTACATCCTTTGTCTTTAATTTGTACAATGGGTGTAAGTAGTTTTAAAGCACTCTTAATGAAAGGAAATGTGAGTGTTAATATAATTTAAACTTTAACCACCTTATTCTGGAGTGCGAGGAGGAAAAAAGAGATACCTCCAAGAAAGCTAATATCTTTCTAGCCAAAATCTCCAAAATGGCTTTTATTTTTGGTTGCCCAAGTAAGATGGCTTTGCTTTCTAGGATTGCTGCTGAGAACCTGTAACTGTGATTGATTTCAGCTCGAGTTTTTAATGTTCAAAATTTCTGAAAAATCAAGACCCAGGTTTCTCTATTTCAGCCCCCCCAAAAGTCAGGCACCCAAAAACAGAGACCTCCTTTGAAAACGTTGGCCTTAGTGTTCAGCGTACAGAGTGTGGGAAGCCTAATGCACAATAACCTTATATAACACATTACTTAATGCACATGCACTAGAAACTACAGAGTTGGGAGTTTTGAGAATAATTAAAAACCTGTTCTTTTTGCCCAAGGGATGATTATTTATTTTTTCTGTGTTCACACAGTTGTTCAATGAGAGATTTGCCTCATGGAAAACTACACCAGTTCAGAGGCAGTCTTGCTAATATCTTAGATCGTGTCATTTTTATCTCTCTTGTCCTCTTTCCTCACTTTCTTTACCTCTTCACCTTTACACACAGGCATTTTCTTGAGAATTTTATCTTTGCAAGATTGAGAAATCAGAATCTGAAGTCCTGACTTCAGAGGTGCTGAGCTATATAGTTGTATTGATGGCAACAGCAGGTGCTCAGCACCATTCCCATCCAGTGTCTTCAGTCTTACATGATCCACAGAGCTTTACAGAAAAGACACTGAATGGGCAAATTTTCCCACTTGGTCTCCGACCCAGATTTTAATGTGACTGATTAGTAGGGGTGGGCATTACGGATTCGGAGTACTTGTAAAAGGCCATTACAGAATAATCCTTACTGAACTGCAATAGTTGTAACACTCCAGTTGCAGATTTGGCTTTAATTAAATAAATAAAATAATTTCATTTCACATGCACAAAATGACTGCCAGACCATTTTGCAGTGGTCGTTTTGCACATACACCGACTTGCTGCCCTGTCCCAAAATTGTGGTAATGCTGCCACCGACATTTTAGAAAAGGGCATGCATGCACAAAATGGTCTGGTGACCATTAGCACATGCACAATAATTTTAAAAACTATTTTATAATATATTTTTTTTAATAGATTTAAATATGGATCCATAATCCAAATCTGTAATTAAATCCAGAAATTGCAGATCCGAATCTGTAGCCAATCTGAAGCCACAATTTCCTCTGGACACCCACCTTTACTGATTAGTACATAAGTACCATTTGTTGTTAATTGCTATTTTTATTATAGTATCAGCAATGTGTGGCACTGAACAATCATGAATTAGAGGCAGGCCCTTGCCCCAAGGGGCTTACAATCTAGGGTGGACAACGGGGGCTGGAGACAAGGGAGAGGGGAACACAGGGAGCGACAGAGACTGTTTTCACATGGATGCCCTCCCTTGCACACGTGTGTGGGTGGGTGGGGGCACCCGTGCGAATGCTGTGGTGGGTGTGGGGGGGATGGGTAGGTGTCTGTGGGAACACCGTGGGCAGTGGGTGGGGTGTGTGTGAATGCTCCTGCGCCCCACCCACCTCCATCCATGATCCACGCACGGAGCAATGGACGCCAATGCCGGTTACTCTGTGCATGGAGATGGGTGGAGGTGGGGGGGGGCGTGGGAATGCACCCATCCCCCACGCAGCACCCACCTGCTGCGCCACCCACCTATCCCCCCACGCACCCACACCCATGTGAAAAGGGCCAAAGATATGCTCATGAA
This sequence comes from Sphenodon punctatus, assembly GCA_003113815.1. Lineage (NCBI taxonomy): Eukaryota > Metazoa > Chordata > Lepidosauria > Sphenodontia > Sphenodontidae > Sphenodon > Sphenodon punctatus. The sequence goes on from QEPC01002813.1 coordinate 639,442, forward strand.
GTTGGAAAGTTACAGGTTTAACCCTTGTGCCAATAGTGCCATGGCAAGATGAGCTGGATTCACCATTCTAGGGGTATTTTGCTGCTAATACACTGGCTCAAACCCCCACCAGGAAACCTGGAAACATACCTTTACTGGGCACCCTAGACAGTGTGGAGTTTAATTTCGGATAACACATAATTTAAGTCCTTTTCTCATGGGCGCGGGTGCGTGGGAGGGAGGTGCGACGTGGTGGGTGGAGATGGGTCTGGGGCTGTTCCCACGGGTGCACACCCATCTCAACGCATGGTGCAACTGCCGTTGTCACCGGTTCCTCTGTGCATGGGCGATGGGTGGAGGTGGGTGGAGATGGGTGTAGCATGGGAGTGCGCACTCACTGCAGTGTTCCTACCTATGCCCATCCATCCCCTCTGCACCCGTGGCGGCATTCCAACAGATGCCCCTCCCATCTGCACATGTGTGTAAGTGGGGTGGTGCCTGTGTGAAAACCGCCAAAGTCTCACAGTGGCATCACCGAAGGTGGACTTAGATTATCCCTATGTCATAGATTATTATTAATGCAGTAAATTATAAACCCAACTTCTCAGTGACAGTTCTGAGGCTTACAGTTCTGCCCCTTAGAAAGCCCTTCTAAGTCACCCTCCCACAAGTTCCATCACCCCACACACAGCTTTTTGAGGTCCTTGGGGAGCAGGTTGGCCTGTGGAAGTCTTTTCTTTGGCCTGCTACATGGTCCCTTCTGGGAGTCCTCACTGGTGGGGAGAGGGGGGAGTTCTATTTTTGGCCTTTGAGGGGATGCCTCACTGGTGGAGGAACAGTGGCTTTTGGGTCTGCTATGTTGTCCTCAAAGGCTTTTTGCAGCTACCAGAGCAAATAGCAGGCCCCGTCTGTAGAGCTGGTAGCTGAAGTTCCTTGCTGCTGCTGCCGCTGAGAGGCCCAGGGAGGTCACCTCTTGACATAGGTAAGTGAAATCAGCAGGGGTCAGGTCAAAGGCAACTCATCGGGGCCCAGAACTCCCACACTGGGTGCTGGTCCTTCTTACTGCAACTGCTATTTCTGCTGTTCTCTCCAGGGGCCCATACATAGCCACCTCCTGACTCAGGTAAGACAGATCAACGAAGGCCAGATCAATGGCAGCTCACCAGGTCTTGGCGGTCCCATGTTGGTCCAAGAAGGGACAAACTGGAACAGCTTCTTTCAGTCTCCATACAGCAAAGAGAGTGTAGCATGATTAATACTTACCACTGTAAATGGAGAATAGCAAAACACTCTCTAGAAAAAAAAAACACAACCAAAATGCAAAAACCTCACCCTTAAGCTTGTCTGTTTTGCTTAGCGGAATCTCACCCCAATCAACTCTTGGGTGTTCGCAAGTCAGGGTGACCTCAGTGTGGAACCAGTCCAGATGTTTCATGAGGTTGCCTCTTTCCAGGCCATAGTCTGCACCCATGGGACAAAGTCCAACCCTGTGAAGAGCCCCAATTCATGTTTGACTTGGGCAATGGGTGTTGCCTATGCAGATCAGGTGCTTCATATATGAATACCCACATTTTCATGCTCTCCAAAATCTCTGGGGGGAGGGGGGCAGCGGCAGCAGAGACTACCCCTCCAGCCCCCTGCAGGCTGTTGGAACCCAAGGGTTACACAGGTGAATATGCTTAGCTCTGTTACAGTCTACGACTGATGTTCACTGTTTTCCCCCCATTGCTGCCAATGGTGAAAATGCAATGAATGTAAGTCCCTGGTCCTAGTGAGAAAAGGGAGACCCTGAAAAGGGAGACAGTATGACCAGTAATAGTGAGTAGCAGTCTGTGGAGGTGAGGAACTAAGGAAAGTGTGACAGAAGAGGTAGGTTTTTAGGAGAGATCTGAAGGTCACGAATAAGGGAGCAGCATATATATGTTCAAGGAGGGAGTTCCAGGCATAAGGGGCAGCATGGAAGAAAAGTGCAAAAATGGTTTAGGGAGCAGGAGACTCTGGGGTTGATAAGGAGGGGCAAAGATCCCAGGAGGGAATGTAGTAGGGGTGGAAATTCAGATTCAGATTAAATCCGTAACTGCATGGAACGAGACGTTATGGATTAATTCAAACCAATCTGGAACAGTGTGAAAACAAGTCTGTTTCAGTTTGACTTTAAAGTAAAACATTTTTTAAAAATTACTGTACATGTGCAAAATGGCCACTGGACCATTTTGTGCATGCACAGACTGTCTGACCTTTTCCAAAAGGGCATGCATGCACATGCAGTAATTTTTAAAAATTGTTTTATTATTTTATATTTTTAAATTACAGTGCATACACAAATGGACCGTTCTGTGCATGCACATTCTCAACAAAATGGTGGCAACATACCGGGTGCCCTTTTCCAAAATGGCAGTGATGCTGCTGGTACCATTTTAGAAAAGGTTGTGCAGGCGCAGAACAGTTCAGTGACCATTTGTGCATGTGCATACGTTTTTTAAATAATTAAAAAAAAAAATTTATTGATTTAAATATAGATCTGTAATATGAATCCATATTTAAATCCAATTACTTCAGGAAATGAAATGAAAAACAACTACACTGAAATGAATTTTCATCCAAAGGACCACCCCTAGAATGTAACAAGAAACGAATACAGAGAGATAGGGAGCAGCAAGGCCATGGACAGCCGTGAAGGGAAGAACAAGGATTTTGTTCCATTTACCTTGCAATGAATCTTTTGGCTGCTGCTAGTGATGTGTGAACATCAAAGAATCCTCCCACAAATCCTGTGTCTTCTGTTGTAAATTTGTAAATAGTCTCTGGGACTAATTGTAAATAGTCACAATAAAGGTGGATCTGAGCCTGAAGAAGGACTAGGCTGTGCTTGTGTGGGGTTCTCTTAGTCCAGCTGACTTTGGCCATTCCACACCTCTCTTACGTTGAAGTGTTGCTACTCCACTACAAAATAGCAATAAGAAATATTCTTGTGGCTCCCTAACACCCAGGTGTGGCTGTCATTTGGAAACGGAGTAGATGGCTTACTCCAAATGACCTCCATTACTTATTTAATTGTATAACATGAACTTCTAAGAAAGATAATAAAACGGCACTTCTATCAATCTTTTTAGCCATAGGTTTCAAAGCACCTTGTGGATATACGCACTCCTGCACGTTCTCTCTGCTCTTCCTCTGTCCCCTCCCTCACTCTCCCTCGTTTCTCCTGCTCACCTAACCGCCTTCGACCCTTCTCCCTCGCTGGCCCCCATGCCTGGAACTCCCTCCCTACCCACATCCGCCTTGCCCCCTCCCTCCGCTCTTTCAAATCCCTCCTCAAGACCCACTTTTTCCTCGCCGCCTTTCCCAATGCCTGCTAGT
>QEPC01002813.1:653416-663417 GCA_003113815.1 Sphenodon punctatus
GAAGGGGGGAGAGAGAGGAGGCAAAGTCTAGGGGGTTAATGGCCTGCAGGTCATGGAAGGGGCGTGGAGACAGGGAAGAGGAGGGGGGGCAGTGGGAGAGTTTGAAAGAGGCAAGGAAGTGGTCAGAGATGGGATGAGGATCGAAGGAGATATCAGAGACAGAGCAGTTCCTAGAGAAGATGAGGTCAAGAGAATGCTCTTAAGCGTGAGTGAGGGAGTTGGTCCAAAGGTGGAAGTTGAAGGAGGAGGCTAGTGAGAGGAAGCAAGAGATGGAGCGCTGGGAAGGGACATCAACGTGAATGTTGAAGTCACCGAGGATGAGAGTGGGGGTATCGTTGGAAAGAAAGAAAGTGAGCCAGAACTCAAATTCAGAGACAAAAGAAGAGAGTGTGCCATGGGGGCAGTAGATGACAGCGATGCAGAGATGGAGGGGGAGTAGAGGTGCACAGAGTGAACCTCAAAGGAAGGGAAGGAGAGAAAGGGAGGAGGCAAAAGTGGTTGGAATTGACAGGAGTTAGTGAGGAGGAAACCCAGCCCCCCGACCTTCGGGGTGGGGCTGGTGAGAAAAGGAGAGACCCCCAAAAGAGAGGGTAGCAGGGGTGACAGAATCGGAGGGGGAGATCCAAATTTCAGTAAGGGCAAGGAGCTGGAGGGAGGGAGAGAGGAAGAGATCATGGATGTAGGGGGTTTTATTGGCAGAGGAGCAACAGTTCCAAAGGGAGCAGTAGAATGGGAGCTGATCAGGGGGAAGGCAGGGAATGGGGAGAAGATTGGGAGAAAGCAGGCGGCGGGGCAGATGACAGATAGGGAGGGTGGGGGAGGAGCAGTGGGGAAGTAGCCAAGGGGGAGGAGAAAGTGTGAAGAGGTTAGAGTGAAGTGGTGGGTTGGAGGAGAGGAAGGAGCAGGGGAGAAAGAAGTACAGGGAGGAAGAGGTGGGGGGGAGGGGAAAGGGGGAGAAGAAGGGACAGGGAAGGCGAGAGATTAGGGCAGGCATGATGGTGGGGAGGGTAGGAGGGAGGCAACCCAGAGGGTGGGTAGTGGAGGAGATCAGAGAAGAATGAGGTGAAGAGTGGCTGGCCTACTGGCCACCGAGGGGCTACCTGTTGGCGATCAGATGGCTGAAGTACCCTTAGGCTTACCCTTAGTTGGTGTTGCTGGAGTATCCAACACCATTATACCTTTTTGGTTCCCTTTCTGATATTTGCAACAAAAGGGGTGTGTGGGGGCGGCAGCAAGGCAACCTCCCTGCACCACCCCCCTTTCCCCACACAGGAATGCTCAACTTCTCCTGCAGCTTAGGCTCCAATGTTACAGTGGTACACTGTGCACCCACCAATGCCCTCCAGTGGTTTACCCATCATTTAGCTAACGTTAATTCCTAGTCCGGTCTGTCCAACCTGGGCCACGAGCATATCGCCATGACCTCTGCTGTAGCATAGCTCTGGTGTCCCCTTCCATCAGCCTCAGGAGACGGAGCCCCCTGGATAGCCACAGGCTGCTTTCCACCAAGTTCATAGCAAAGAACTCAGCGCGTCCAAACTCGAGGGCTCTTTCCTTCAGCATCGGCAGTGGGTGGGCCCAGTGGATGATGTTTCAAATTTCCAGCCACTGTAATTGTGCTGTTCCACCGCAGCCCAGCTGTGTTCAAAAACTGGTTGCCACAGCCCACTGGCTAACCCACTGCACAATACTATGTCCACAAATCCATCCATAGGTATGACTACACAGCGCTGCGTACAAGAAATGCTAAGTAGTAGTAGTAGTAGTAGTAGTAGTAGTAGTAGTAGTACTCCCCTTACCATCTGGGACAAAGAAAAAAACCCAGGTACAGTTAAGTTTGCAGATGCCCCTCCAGATGTGATCATATTGTTTTTCTGGGGACTAATTCACTGCTTTGCAGGGGTGCAAAAGAGGTAGTGGCAGACCTTGTGGTGTGGGTGGCATTCATGCCAGTGTGTTAATTAACACCAGATGCCATAAGTCCTTTACCAGGGACTCCTCCCTGGCCCAGCCGTCCTGGACCTGCCTAGTTTTGAAAGTTGCACACTGGTCTGTAAACCAGATTGCTAAAGAAGCTTATGGAGGCTAGCTGGCCACAAATGGTTCTTGCTGCTAAGCCCTTCTGCCTCAGAGGGTGCGCTGGAAACCCCTTTACGTCATCTGGGGGAATGTTCCACTGCCCCCAGATGCCTTCCTGCATGAGGAAAGCCCAAAACACCCTTGTGTACCCTTTGAGAGCCACTTTGCCACTGAATGGCCCTGCTGCAACATCTATTATTTGTTCCAAATCTCCTGAGCTCCTCCAGCATTCGTTTGGGCTTGCGGCACACCGCAGGTGCCAAAGATCTGAACTGTAGGTGAGAAACAGCATTAGCTACCTTGTTACGCACTTAATAGCTGGCTGAAAAAGTTCTAACTGGGACCATCACCTTGCATGCAAAATTCAAGTGACACAGTAGCTATTGGCAGGGCTTGGTGTACATAGTAAGGATGGGCGAAATTGGTTCGGCAGTTTGGAGTTTGGCCCAAACTCGGCCTCTTCGGACGACCAAACTCGAACACAAACCCGAACATGAACATACCGAACACCGAACGGCAAAATGGCCGAACAGTTCGGTCAGTTCGGATCGCGTTCGGGTGAGTTCGGGTGGCAAAAAAAGGTTCACTGGAAGGTCAAACATGACAGGGAGATGTCAGTCACTGAGGAGCAGACTTCCAGGCACCAGGGGTGGAGAGGCTTGCAAGAAACGAAACTAATTATCTGCCTCCCCCCTTCCCAACACCTTCTGAGCTAGTCACTGTTCCTGAACAGCAGGCGTTGAGTAGGATTTTTAGATTGCTTTAAGTTTCATTTCAGTTTTGTACTGAAATGAAACTTAAACCATAAACTGAAACCTTGTGTTACGCACTGTACAGACTCACTGAGTATGTAATGTATGTATTTCACTACAGACTCCTCTTATGTTTGTGATTCCTCCCCAACCTATATATATATGGATATGGATATGGGATAGATAGATAGATAGATAGATAGATAGTTGCAGGAGTTAGCTTAGTGACAGAGATAGCATTAGTGATTTAGCTTTAGTGTTTGTAGGAGTAGGTCTGTGTACTTAGATAATCCATTTAGTTCATAGCATTTAGAATAATTAATAGCAGTTAGATTTAGTGTAGATATATATATATATATATATATATATATATATATATATATATAATGTTAGTTTAAATAAATAAATAAATAAATAAACCTCTTATAAAAACAAAAAAAAACAATAAAAAACAAAAGAAAACCGTATAAAACCCAATAAAAACAAAAAAAAAACCATATAAAAACAAAAAACCCACCCATAACAACATTTCTTGAACGGCCGAACACTCTAACCGAACGGCCTGTTCGGACGACCGAACTGAACAGCCGAACCCAAACTCGGCGAACTAGCCGAACTGCTGAACCGAATGGACGAACCGAACGCAGCCGAACCGAACTGCCGAATCGAACGGACTAACCGAACGCAGCCGAACCAAACAGCCGAACCCGAACCTCGATCTGTTCGCCCATCCCTAGCACATAGAACTTACCCTGGAACCTAGAAGGTGTAAGTCCAGTGAAAAGCTAACTTGATGTCACATTTGGCCAGGAGAGCCCCCAGGGCCTCATACCTGGAAGCATACTGTGCTGTACAAAGCTCATGAGCGATAGCATCATTGACCGTCCTTGCCTCAGGGTAAGACAGGTGGTGAATGAGGCAGTATTCACCCAGTGTAAGGTTTCTGCTCTCTGATTGTACCCTAGGCCCCACACAGGGGATTATAAAAGAAACAAATGAGACACCCTCCAAAGGTTGGGCTGCACCATCGTTGACTGGGTACTGTTCAAGAAGCCTGGCTAGTGGTTTCTGTTTAATGGATGTATTGGTCAGATGGCAGAGCTGCTCCAGCACCTGATCCACTATTGTCCTTCCTGGAACCCCCAGTCTCTACCACTACTTTGACTCTCAGAGTCAGACCTCCTCTCCTTTATACAGGACCTGGCTCTTTGATCCAGCACTTGGGAATGCAGCAACACGTCCAACCGTGCATGTGGGCTCTCAGATGCATGGTGCCAGAAAACCTTATTGTAATGTAGCCACCCCTATCTGCCAGCCTTGCCATATGCCCTCTGTATATGAAGCACGTGCGACCACAGTTGCCAGACCCTGTTTGGGAACTTGTAATTAACCACCCCCTGCATAAATATAGGAGGGTGCATTCCAGTTTCCCCATGTCTTGGGGATCTGTGGCCTCCTTTTTTTTACCCTTGGCCCCCATTTCTGTGTTACCTTTGCTTCCTTTGGGCTCTTTACCTAGGAGTAGGGAGAGCATGTCATCAAACACACCTTTCCAAATCTGTTCACGTGTAGCAAGTGAAAGGTGGTGTCCAGAGACAGAAAAGGATCTGGTGTAATGCATACTGTACAGGTTAAAAAAACTAGCTGTCCCATTCACTAGGGAGGTGGTGTCGACCCATACTGGCAGGTCATTCACTACATCCAGTCACATGAAGGCAATTATCATCAGCACATATTGAAGGCAATTGTCTCCAAAACAAGATACAGGACTCTGATGGAAGCTACCCAGACATCAACACAGTTCATCTTTTATTATCCCAATCCTCCTATTGGTATAACCACATTAATCTTTCTTACTTTCTCATTAGGTATTTTACTTGCTAAAGGATGAAATTTGACTGATTTCAACCAATTTCTATTACAACTAAATTTTACTTGCCCAAGGAATTGGCAATGATGCAACTAAGACTTTATGATCAAGAGAGGGTGCCTAACTCTAATAGAGGCTGCCTGGGCCACAAACACAGACAATCTTTTTATTATATACCGGTCTTTCTGTTGATGTAGCCAAATTAATCTTTCCTTCTTGGAAAATAATTTCACTTGCCCAAGAATAGGGGGTCAGAGGTTCTCCACCTGTGTTTAGGGAATCTTTATGTGCATGTCTATGATACAGGGCGATTGGGATTGTCATGAAAATATCTTCGTAGACAGTCATCTCCTCAAAGGATTTTTTCTTTGCAAAGTCAGGGAGGTAGTTCAGAAAGTTTCTTTAGTCTGTTCATTCCTGGCAAAGCAGTAGACTTGTACTGTTTACTACTCAAGCTTGTCTGGTATTTCTTTGGGATACTAGCACATTTCTGGTGACAGCAATTTAATATGCTGGGTCTCAGGCCAAACTTCTCTGAGAAGTTGCAAGTGATGGGAACTGAACAACTATTCCATCCTGCTCTCACAAGTGTATTGCTAGCTAATGAAAGGAAACCTGGCATGTGAAGAAAGAATGTAATAAAGGAGGGCAGGAAAGACACAGCACAAAATAACAGCTGCAGCAGTGCAAGTTTTCCCCTCTCTTTGCTCCCAGGAGTAACTTTTCTGCATTTCTTACTGTAAATATGTAGAAACCTTTTATTGAGACCTCTCTAAATCTTATACTTCCTTATTCTGGCCCCTTATTGTAGTGGACATTTCTTATGTCCCCTACAACTCTCAGTAGAAGTCAGGGATGTTCTTACAATGGTCTGGCAAGTACCCCAGGCCCTGCTAGTTTCTTTACTTGTGGGGACCCTGTCATGGTCTCTTTTTCACCAGGGCAGGCTGTGGGGGTCCTACTCCCTCCCAGTGGGGTCCCAAACATGACTTCCTCTAGGGCCACGTGGGAGGAGGCGGAGCCGCCACAGGCCCTGCATTTTATCCTCAACCTTGGCTAGCCCCTGGTGCTTTCCACCAAGTTCATAACTGACAGCTTGGGGCAACCAAACTTTCCTTCAGCATGGACAATGGGTGGGCCCAGCGTACATCCTGCAAATTCTAAGGCTGGCCCTGATAGAAGTCACAGTAGAAGAACCCTCTTTATCTGGTCACCTTGTTAATCCATACAAAAAACAAGGTGTTTGAATATGGGTGTTTCTGCAGTATACAGTTAGGTTAATGATGACTTAAGTAACTGCAGAATGAATGCTTCTTTTATGATAGATTGGATGCTAGGGATGGGTGAACGTGGTTCGGAAGTTCGGAGTTCAACCCGAACTTTGCTTGTTCGGACGACCGAACGCGAACCCGAACATACTGAACAGAACAGAACACCAAACGGTGAAATGGCCGAACAGTTTGGTCAGTTCTGATCGCGTTCGGGTGAGTTCGGGTGGCAAAAAAGGATTCACTGTAAGGTGACAGGGAGGGGTAGTACTAGTCACTGAGGAGCAGACTTCCAGGCACCAGGGGTGGAGAGGCTTGCAAGAAATGAAACTATCTGCCTCCCCCCTTCCCAACACCTTCTGAGCTAGTCACTGTTCCTGAACAGCAGGCGTTGAGTAGGATTATTAGATTGCTTTAAGTTTCATTTCAGTTTTGTACTGAAATGAAACTTAAACCTTAAACTGAAACCTTGTGTTGTTTGTGATTCCCCCCCCCATCCCATATATATAGAGATAGAGAGATATAGATATAGAGATATAGATAGGTTATGGATAGTAGTTGTAGGAGCTAGCTTAGTTATAGAGATAGCGTTAGTGATTTAGTTTTAGTGTTTGTAGGAGTAGCCCTGTGTACTTATTAGACAATCCATTTAGTTCATAGCATTTAGAATAGTTAATAGCAGTTAGATTTAGTTTAGATAGATAGATATAATATTAGATTAAAAAAATAAATTAAAAAACCCATATAAAAACAAAACAAAAAACCAAATAAAAAACAAAAGAAAACCATATGAAACCCAATAAAAAACCAAAAAACCATATAAAAAACAACAAAAACACCCATAAAAACATTTCCCGAACGGCCGAACCGAATGACTGAACGGAATGGCCGAACCCAAACCCGGCGAACTAACCGAATTGCCGAACCAAACAGATGAACCGAACGCCGCCGAACCGAACGGTCAAACTCGAACCACGATCTGTTCGCCCATCCCTATTGGATGTCACTGAATAGCAAATGCAAAATTAGTTGCACAGAGTGTTGCAAATCAGTTTCTTTTCTCTTTCACATATTTTTGTAGACACCATAAATCTCAAGTGCTCATGGAGCTCAGAGCAGAAACCCAATTCAATGCAGGCAGCTGCAAGGAAGTACCCACTTGCTGTCATTTCTGAAAACCAGAAATGACTTGGTAGTGTATCTGTGATTAGGTAAAGCTTGTAATTTGTGTTTACTGTAGTCAGCTTGGTGGTATTTTGGGACACAAAGCCACTCTCTGCTACTTATAGCTTGGAATCTTGTGGCTTTTATATAACTCACCATTCAAGAACTTAGAAGGGATGGAAAGGAAGAAAAGCAGATGGGGACCAAATGCCCACATCGTCAGACTGCTGTGGCTGTTGCTCATTGATGGATGGCAATCTAAGAGGTATTATTCATTAGCTTTCAGATGAAAATAATCATATGGAACCATCTTGTAGCATAAGTAAGACTTTCCATATTTGCTTTTTAATTTGGATAGAAAAACAATCGAGATGGACTAAGACAGTCTCTTGACTCTAAAGCCATTTTTGTTCAAGTACATGGCTGGAGTCTGAAACTCTGAATTGAGAAGTCTAATTTGCATAAACCCAATCCATATCCTTGTAAGACTTTACCCAAGCAGGTGGAAAGCCCATGAGGACAACAGAACTTGCAATATTTGTATTACTTTTGGGCAGCATTTGGTGCAACTATCTAACAAGTATAAGCATTAGGAGTGTGCACCAGGCCCCCCATGTCATTTTCATTTTTGCTATTAAAAATGTCATTTTCGTTATCGTTATTAACGACAATGTCATTTTTGTTGTTGTTATCATTTTTGGTATCATTTTGATATCATTTGCATTATCAGTATCGATATCATTTTTGTTATCGGTATTGATATTCGTTATCGTTATTGATATCGGTACCATTTCAAACAAAGATTTTATTTTTGGTATCAGTATCATTATCGATTCCTGTGCATAACTAATATTTATCTAAATCTAAGGGAGATAGGGGGAAAGGAAAACTATCTATTATCTAATCAATTATCTATATAACTATTCTAATCTAATCTATATGTCTATAATATATATATATATATATATAGCTAATCTATACTACCTATCTCTATATAATGTACAGGGGGGAGAAGGGCAGGGAAAGGGGGAAGGTAAAATGTAGGGTATGAGGAAGGAATCCCTGAATATAGGGATCAGAGGGGAAATTTCACACCTGAACAGGCCAAGTGGTGGCACAAGAAAAGGCAGCCACCTCCCAGACCCAAGTGTTCAGGGTCAAGCCTTGACACACAGCAACCAAGTACTCACTAGACTACCTGGGAAGTGGGTCATTATTATTCTCTTTTTACAGATGGGAAACTGAGGCTTGCATGCTCAGGACTTGAGTAAATTCATGGTGAAAATGAGATTTGGGACTCCCAGACCGAAATCTAGCATCTTATTTATTAGGTTACACTGTCTACTTTTCCATTGTGAAAAAGTCTGTGACTGCATTGGCCTATATGTGATGTTCACTTTCATTTATTACAATGAAACATATTAGGTAGATCAACCGAATCTCTGAAATTAGGATATTCATTTGAGTGCCAAATTATAGAGTTTATAGAATTGTGTGTTCAAAGGTACCCAAGGGAGATCAATATTCAATTTCTACTGAATTCCAGTGGGAACTAGACAGCTGTATCCCTTAAGCACCGTGTAATATTTATCCCTTAAGTCTAATTTTAGGCACCCATGTTTGAAAACTGTAACCTAAGTTGGAACAAGGGACTGGCCCTCAAGACCCTTGAGGTTCCTTCCAACATATGGTTCTATCTAACGAGGGCCTGATCAAAGAATTAAGTGCAAATGGAAAGCAAAAACCTACTGAAAGGAAAGGGAAAAGAAAGAGAGAGGAAGAATTCCATTTGAAATTGAATCTCTTGGAGGCAGTTCCTACAAACATGTACTTTTTGATCCCAGTGCCCAATAGCTTTTTGGTCTCAGGTTGGATCTTCCGCTCTTCTTATCTTCAGTACACATGTCATTGTTAACCCTCAAAAATGAGGAGAGAACTTCTAATGCTCAGCACTGAAGAGCCTCGCTTGTGATGGGATACTCTGTTTCTACAGTTCAACCATAACTAAGAGAACACATGAAGGAGGTGGTTTTGGTAATTTAGTAGGTCATGTTCTTCCCATTTCTGAACCAAGATCATGGAATGATGCCATCTGGAGTTTTTGATTGTTAAAGTCCCGGGGTTTGCTTCTGTGCTGTATTAGCCAGCTATTTCTAGAAAAATTCCAACACGTGTGATTCTTGGAGTCGGTTGAAATTTTCCAAGTACAGGATTTTAAAGGAGAAGATAGGGATTTTCTTAGATTCACCCTCAACCCTCCAATTTATACCCTGCTTTCCTATGGAAAGAAGGCTTATGTAGTCACTGTGTGCATGTGTGTCTCCTCTTATTAACTTCGGAGGAGACAGAAAGCCTCAAAGGTAAGAGGGAATCCAAAATTTCATAAAAATAGGGGCACTTGGAGAGAAGATTTGGTTCATTTTGTAGCAAAAAAATCCAACTGACTTTTGGCCAAGGAGGTAGAGAGAAAGGGGCGGATCCGAGCAATATTATGGAGGGCGAATCAGCAGGATTTGGCAACAGAGTCAATGTAAGGTTTAAAAGAGAGGTGTGTGTCAAAGATGAAACCCAAGCTACGGGCTTGGAGAACAGGATGGATGGTGACTTCATCGATGCAGATGGGCAGTTAGAGGGAGAGAAAGGGGAGGGAGGAAAAATGAGGAGTTCGGTCTTGGCCATGTTGAGCTTGAGTTGACATTGGGACATCCAGGCGGAGATATCAGAGAGGCAGTTGATGAGGCGTGAGTGGACAGAAGAGGAGAGAGAGGGGGTAGAGAGATAGAGTTGGGTGTCATCAGTGTAGAGATGATATTGAAATCCATGGGAGGTAATAATTTTGCCAAGGGACAGGGTGTAAATAGAGAAGAG
>QEPC01002813.1:665313-709498 GCA_003113815.1 Sphenodon punctatus
AACACCTAAATCTATCTAATATAATCTAAATAAATGATAATATGGAGGTAAATGGGTTGGATGGGTAAAATAGGAGGAGGATAGCAATGGATTAGGAATAGGAAGGAACAAAAACTGCTGGGAGAGAGGGAGCCTTCTGAAACGCCTGCTGTTCAGGAACAGTGTCTAGCTAGAAGGTGTTGGGAAGGGGGGAGGCAATCAGTTTTGTTTCTTGCTGTGCCCACCTCACTGCAAGCCCCATTGGCTCCGTGCAGCCTAGCGCGTGGTCAATTGCAGACTGCGAAGCCAGTGGTCTTAGGCGAAAAGGGATGGTGATTGGGCAGGCTGGCTGCTACACCAAGCCTCTCCACCCCTGGTGCCTGGAAGTCTGTTCCTCAGCTGACTCCCCCTCCCTGTCACATTTTGCCTTCCAGTGACACTTTTTTTGCCACCCGAACTCACCCGAACGCGATCCGAACTGACTGAACTGTTCGGTCATTTCGATGTTTGGAATTGAGTTCGGTTCGGTCAGTTCATGTTCGGATTCGGCCGTCCGAACAGGCCGAGTTTGGGCCGAACTCCGAACTTCCGAACCGAGTTCGCCCATCCCTATCCCCAATATTTCTTCCCCCTGCAGCATCACAGTCATGGGGCAGGGCTTATGGGTCTAGGGGGTCCAACATCTCTCCTGCAAAACTTTAGTCGAAAGTTACACCACGGCCTGTGCTTGAAAAGTGAAAACATTGCCCTTCTTTAGGTGTTTTTAAACAAGAGGCTACCATGCATGGCCACTCAGGAGTCACGCATCTGACCACCCGTCTGAAGGTCGAGCAGGGGAGTGCACATTCCTTTGAGCTACGCAGCACCCACTCATGGTCACGCACAGAGCACTGCTGAAAAATCCAGAGTGCACCGTGAGGAGCAAGCCAAAAAGGTCCGTGGCAACAGGTGTCCATGTATCCCCTGCCTGTATAAACTGGGGTGGCCAGCTACATCAGCAGACTGGTCTGCTGCTCCCAGGTACTGTTGGTGGGGGACACGGCCTTTGCAAATCACAGGAACTGGCCACACGTACTGGGGAGCGCTCAAGCTGGGACCTGTCATTTTCAAAGGCCAACCCAGTGTGATTCCCCTCCCCCATGGTCGGTGGCAGGGGGAATGTGAGGTGGTTGCCATGGTAGCCACACTGGGGTCCACCCATTTGAATCCCTCCCCACACCCTCCACCTGAGTGGCTGCTCTGTTGTGCCACTCAGCCACCATGGACACCCTCCCCCCTGCTTACTTAAAAACACCCTTTCTCTGGTTCCCTCTTTCTCTTAAATATCCCATTTCCATAGTCACTCGCTGACTTCACAGGAAGGAAAAACAGCATGGACCACTATTGGGGTTGCTTATCAGGGCTATGGGCAAACTTTGCTTAGGGGTAGCAACAACAATGGCTTGACAATAGAGTGCTATGTGAATTATTTACCATTTACAAAATCCTGTTGCAGACTGGGGGAAATTAGACTGAAGCTGCAATCTGAAGCAGTCCCTCTGATTTCAATAGGGCTGCTCTAGAGTAAGTGGTTTGAGGATCACAGCCCTAAGGTTGGATCTGAAATCTGGGGGAAAGATAACAAGCTGAGGTAAATAGGATATATGTACCATGAGAGAAAGTCAGACCAATGCACCCGTCTTTGTAGCCGGGTACCCTGTCTCTGACAGTGGCCATCACTTGATACTTCAGTGAGGTGCTTAAACGAGGTGGAATGATCTATCCCCTTTTATTCACTCCCCGTACTGTGCAGGCAGAAGTTTCATCCTGACCAGCTGGCCTAGTAGCTATCTTCCCTGAAATTGTTCCATCCTTTTTTGAACCCAGTTATATGATCAGTCTTTACTGATCCTATCCAACTGAATAACCACCAACTGAAGAGCTCGGTCTATATGCAAGGGTTAATTTAGTTGGAATGTGGAAACAGTATGTATAAAACCAGTGTATCTCTCTCTCTCTCTCTCTATATATATATATATATCTATAGATATAAATATATAGACACACACACACACACACACACACATCTTCTTGAGGTATAGGTGATCTCACCACACTCCTAGCTATTCCTACAAAATTCAGATAAAATCCAGATCCTCACCACAGTTATTACTCTGCCAGCTCTAATATAGATTGATAGGTACAACACATAAGGGCTTTGGCACAGCCTTATAAACAATCTATCGCACTTGAGCCCTTACTATATACATCACAGTACTTTTATACCCCATTAAGAAGCACGTTCCGAATAATTGCAAGCTACAGTCAGCTGTCAAGCTTCTTAAGAATCTCTAAACATTTGGATTCAGGTTTTAACTAGAAGGCAAAAAAAAATAAAAAATGTTCTGCTAATACAGAGTATCGGCTACCCCTACAGAATCTTAGAGAACGTCCTAATCCCTCTTGCTAAGCAAGAACGTAAAAGCCCAAATGCGTTCCATATGTTCCATTGTCCTATTGCTGCTTTAATTCCATCTGAAAGCCCAATACTTAGCAACCTTTATATTGATGCTAAACACATTACGTCAGTCTCGGCATCGATGTTTTACACTAATACAATTAAACTTGCTTCATCATAATCCCGGTAAGATAAACACCACTGCTTAGGGTAAACATTCCTGCTGTGTCGCTAGAAAAAATATTACCAATGCTAATATAAATACCTGTCCCACTGAAGACTGTGCTAATTAATGCCACTGCGTCACCACATCTTGTAAATATTTTTGCTAGGACTTAAGCACTCTTGCTACCAGGGAAAATACTTTTACAAATAATGGAGCCCAGCTCCTGGGCCAAATTTGGCCCATAGCTAGTTTTCTTTTCCGGTTCCTAGATCTGGCCCCTGGAGGGATCCAGACCCAAACCCTCAAGCACTGATGGCGTGCATTCAGGGAGAAGGCAGCAGAAATAAGGGTGAATACTCAAGGGAGGAGCTGATGTACAAGCAGACCCATGATGTGGATCTTGCCCTCTCATCCCCTGCTCTGAGTGCCATGCATTTTCTCAGCATGCCTTCCCTCCCAGTATCTCTTGACCACAGCCATATCTTTCTGCACTCCACACCCTGCAGTGGCTTACCAAGCCCTGCAAATTTCTTCTCAATGCTGTTATCCTCTGTAGTTGTACAGAGAGAAGGAGGCCGAGGCAGGGGAGCTAGTCACAACACAGCCATCTAGTATCGTTACTTTATTGTTCAGGCCATACACAGGAACAGGAAGTAGAGCTCTGTTTGGGAAGGCTATAAAACTTATTAAAGGGACAGTACATCACAATTACCATCTCAGATAATGCTTCAGTTTTGGATTCGGAGTAGCTCAGACTCTACACATACCTCTCAACATTTCCAGAGATGACTCCAAAGTGCCTCAAAGCCAGAGCCTGAGCATTTTCTGGAGGAAATGTATGGCTTTTCTTTTGGCCAAGTGTTCGGCAGGTGGGGACAGGGAATATATTTTTATTCTTATATCTTTTTATTATGTTGTTACCCACCAAGAACCTTAGGGGACAGGCAGGATATACATTTTAAATAAATAGATAAAGTAAACAAAGTATCAAATAATAACTGAAATAACAAACAAAATACCAAAGCTAACAAAATAAATAAAAGAACCAGAACAATGTTAACACAAAAGTCAAAATAACCTACATGATTACTTGATTTATTAAACATAGCAGGAATTTAATAGTGGTTCCTATTTACTTTGCTTACATAGGGTGAAAACAGACATGACGCTAACCACCCTTGGTGGTCATTTATGCATGTTTCAGGGCTGCATAGGGCACCAATACAGCCCTGCAACATGCAAACCACCAAATGTGGTTAAAGGATGATTAGCATCATGTCTGTTTTCACCCATAGTGAGGAATATTCTGAATTCGACAAATTCAGAATTTGTTGGGAACGTTTCAGCTATAGTGTATCATAGGTAGGGTTACGAATTTGTCATGGAAATTTTCTTTAAAAGTCATGAGTTGGTCATAGTAGGAATAAGAAAACCCAGGGATTAGATTTTAACACACACAGCCCAGCATAGATTGTAACCCACACAGCACAGAATAGAAGAAGGAGGAAAACACCCCCACCCCTTAGATTGTAAACCCAGGGATTGTAAAGCCTTTTGAAAGCCCCAGGCGTAGATCGCAAGCCCAAGCAGGGGATAAAGGCAGAGGAAATGCTGTTGTCTCCTCTTTGGTGCCTCTTGAAGCTCTGACAACAGTAACGTTCTCTGCCTCTGATCCCGCCACCATACCATGCCATGCGGCCACTTGAGCATGCCCAAAGCTCTGCCCTCCACAAGAAACAACACTGAAACAACACGGAGGAGAGGTTTGGCACTCTAGGGAGAGACTGTGGCTTTACCTGATGGCACCCAGTGTGCTATTCTCGCCGGCTTCTTGTCGCGCTGCCACGTCTCCACAACCAGGGAGGGCTTTGGAACTCCAGTGAGACACCGTGGACCTTCTTAGCACCATTGAGCATGCTCTTCTCACTAGCTTTTTGCCGGCTCTGCTCTTCACCTTTGGGGAAATCTCAAAAAACTTGGGAAAATCACGGAAGTCATGCGAAGATCTCAAAAGTCATGGAGGGAGGCAAAAGTCACTAAAAACGTGACTTTTGCCATTTATTTATTTATTTATTTATTTATTTAAAATTTATATCCTGCCCCTCCTGCCCACAGGGCAGCCCGGGGCGGTGGCATTTGTCATGTCCGTGACAAATTCTTAGCCCTAATCATAGGCGACCGGGAACTGTTGAGAGTGGGGTGGGGGTGGGGGTGAGACACAGTAGTGGAGGCTGGGCAGGGTTCTATAGGGCTTCCAAAAATCTGGGGGGGGATGTGTAGCAGGTGTGGGCTTGCCAGGATAAGTGTTTGCTGGATTAGTACCAAATCACTACATAGTTTTAGCATGTAACAAAGGGTTATTTTCACAACAGAGTCCATACTTCCCAATATTCACTTCCCCAATACACTTCCCAATATTCACTTAGCCAGGCCCGAGTCCTCTGGCTGGCTCTTAGACAACTCACTCGCCTTCAGACTTCTCAAGAGACTTCTCTCCCCAGGCCTTCTGTCAAGCTTCCAACTCGGCTCCAGGCCACTTCTCAGAGATACGCTTTCTCTGAGCATCAAACAGCTACATTCCCATGCTGTGCCTCTGAGCCACCCTGGAGAGGGCCACTGCAGCCACCTCACGGTGGGCAGGTGGGGAGGGCATTTCAAATGAGCAGCCCCCACCGGGAAATCTGGGCAGGAGGGGGAGGGGTTGCTGTTGCAAGTCCCTCTGCTCCATGGGTCAGCTGAGGAGCTATTCACATGGGGCAGGACTCTCGAAGTCCTGCTGCACAGTAGGATTATGCCCCCAGGAGGAGCTGCTGCCAAACAACTGATCAGGGAGCCCCTAAAGGAGCACGCTCCTCCAGGCCCCTCCCCGCATGTGCTGTTTGGCAGGCCGGGTGAGTGTCTTCTTCTGGGCCCAATCCTGGGACCTCACCTCATGGCTGGACTTCACAGGGCCTAACAGACAGAAGGGCGCACGTTAGCCTGGATTAGCCCAGCTGGGCAAGCCTTAGTCTGCAGACTCCGCACCATGTTGCCTACCTCTGGATGACATGTCTGGTAGCAACAGCCCCCCACCCTCCCACCCCAAAGTGGAGGTGGTCGAACATCTGGCATCCAATGAATTGATGAACAGGTGATGCATGAGCTACTGTGGGCTACTGTCTCATTTATTTTCACCCTATGTGAGCTCCTGTTGTGACACATAATTTGGGAACCTTGGGTCCAAAGGCTAAATCCAGCCCTTGGTTGCAAAATATACCAAAGCATTTTAGACCACAGCTTATTTGGGAAGAAGAAATGAGGCAGGCAGGTTTCAAGGTCCACAATATTTCTAAACTTTTCTGCCAAGTACACTATGCAGGCTGCCTGTACATTGGCCCAACAAGAATTCTCTCTGCATGGACTTGAGTAATTACAAAGAGAACCACACACTGAAAGCTGTAACCCTGTAAACATCTGGGATGGAGAAAATAATAATAAACTTGTCTGCACGTTGTGGCTCTGAGGAATCTTTTCAGACGCTGCCTCACAGTTCCTAACGGTTTACTTTCGCTTTCAAACATATCTCAGTTGAGATGTTTAGAAACTTAAACTCCAAACACTCTGGCCCCTAAATGCCAATAAGCAAATATTTTACGAAGTCCCAACTTCATCTCCCCCTCATCTAAATCAGTCAAAATGCCCGTCGCCTTACCGGCTCTCCCCGAAGGGGAGCAGCTCGGGGGCGGCGGTTGTTGTTCCCCCCCCGCCTTTGCTGGAAGAAGGCACGTGCGGGGGCGGGCGCACGGCGGGGGAGAAAAGCGGCGCGAAGCGAGCTCTCGTGAGAGCTCGCGGCCGCCATCTTGTGTCTGGGGGCGATTCAGGCATTCACGCCCAGGCACCGACGGTTAAGCACCCT
Organism: Sphenodon punctatus; assembly: GCA_003113815.1. Taxonomy (NCBI): domain Eukaryota; kingdom Metazoa; phylum Chordata; class Lepidosauria; order Sphenodontia; family Sphenodontidae; genus Sphenodon; species Sphenodon punctatus. The sequence goes on from QEPC01002813.1 coordinate 671,791, forward strand.
CCCACCCACCCTTGAATACTGTGGGTTTCACTGGTTGCTGAATTTGAGTTCAGAGCCGGGAAGGAATTTTGACATCCAGATAATTGGCTGTAATTCTGGTGTTTTTTCGCCTTCCTCACAGTGTCGATTAGTAAGCAGAAGGGGGGAAGGGGTCAGTAATTTTCTAACGTCGCACCGCAGGGGTCCTGCGAGTTAGACAGTTAGGGGTAGGGATAGTCTGCTGCCAGGTCATCTCCTTAAGAGATGGGGTACACCCGAATGCTAGAGCTTGACCGGCCAGCATCGCGGTGGACCCAGGAAAGGGGTGGGGGCCGGTTGAAGGGCCCCAGGACAGGGGCGGTCCAGGGTCCTCACTGGCTCACCTCAATTCCTTCCTCGGGTCACGTGGGAATGGCCTCCTGATCCGTCCGGGGGCGGCCCGACAGGTGTGACATTGCAGCAGCTATAGTTAATATTGTTGCGGTACTGAGGGACATCAGACCGCTTTTAGTTACTCTACCCAAGTTATACGTTAGAGTTAGGTTTGGCAGGACCGGGAGGGGCATAGCCCCCTCCCCCCGACAAGGCTAATAAAGTTTGGTGCGGCCTTATTTAATCCACAAATGGTGTCACGTGTCTTCTTTCAGGGTGGGGGGACAATGCCCGTCGCCTTACCGGCTCTCCCCGAAGGGGAGCAGCTCGGGGGCGGCGGTTGTTGTTCCCCCCCCGCCTTTGCTGGAAGAAGGCACGTGCGGGGGCAGGCGCACGGCGGGGGAGAAAAGCGGCGCGAAGCGAGCTCTCGTGAGAGCTCGCGGCCGCCATCTTGTGTCTGGGGGCGATTCAGGCATTCACGCCCAGGCACCGACGGTTAAGCACCCTCCCACCCACCCTTGAATACTGTGGGTTTCACTGGTTGCTGAATTTGAGTTCAGAGCCGGGAAGGAATTTTGACATCCAGATAATTGGCTGTAATTCTGGTGTTTTTTCGCCTTCCTCACAGTGTCGATTAGTAAGCAGAAGGGGGGAAGGGGTCAGTAATTTTCTAACGTCGCACCGCAGGGGTCCTGCGAGTTAGACAGTTAGGGGTAGGGATAGTCTGCTGCCAGGTCATCTCCTTAAGAGATGGGGTACACCCGAATGCTAGAGCTTGACCGGCCAGCATCGCGGTGGACCCAGGAAAGGGGTGGGGGCCGGTTGAAGGGCCCCAGGACAGGGGCGGTCCAGGGTCCTCGCCGGCTCACCTCAATTCCTTCCTCGGGTCACGTGGGAATGGCCTCCTGATCCGTCCGGGGGCGGCCCGACAGGTGTGACATTGCAGCAGCTATAGTTAATATTGTTGCGGTACTGAGGGACATCAGACCGCTTTTAGTTACTCTACCCAAGTTATACGTTAGAGTTAGGTTTGGCAGGACCGGGAGGGGCATAGCCCCCTCCCCCCGACAAGGCTAATAAAGTTTGGTGCGGCCTTATTTAATCCACAAATGGTGTCACGTGTCTTCTTTCAGGGTGGGGGGACAACAAGCCAGAGGTAGTGTTTGAAACATGTATATTTGCTTACAAAAACATACAGGCACACAGATGTATATATTTTTCTTGTACTTATGTGTAAGTTTTCACAACAAGCATATATGAACTTTCCTGTGTGTGATATTGTTATTATTTATCATTTATCTAGCACAGGCAGTGTTCAAAGTCCTTTACAATCCTTATTTAGTTCATCCTCATAACAATCCTGTGAGGTTGGTCATTATTATTTGCATTTTACAGATGGGAAACTGTAAGAGATAAAGATAGTCACTTGCCCAAGGCCACCCACAGGGTTAATGACAGAGGTTGTTTTTAAATGAACAGGGTAAGGGGGTGGGGGTGGGGATTGTGGCCATTGAGTGTTGCTGGTGTGGAGCGCCCATGCAAGTCAAGTGAGTAAGGAGCATTTTAAATGGGTAGATGCCAGCATGGCTACCCCAGCCATGGAAGCTGCCACCACACATTTGGCTGACCCCGCATGGAGCACTCCGGATTTCCTGGCAGCTCCGTGCCTCACGGAAGCGTGCATCTGGCCACTCCGCCTTCAGATGTGCGGTCAGCTCTGTGACTCCTGGGTGGCCATGTGGGGTAGCATCTCGTTTGAAAACACCCTAAGATAGGATCTGAAACCTGGTCTCCCAGGTTCAGGTCCCACACCCTTATCTACTAGGTCTGTGTGTGTGTTGCATCATTGTTTGTATGAGAAGTCTCACTGCTCTTGGGCAAAAGGTAATTATATGGCAATATGCTGATCAGACGGCACAAGATTTGGGGCTATGATAACAATGTAATCTTAAAACAAACTAAAAAAAAGTCTACTTGCCTACAAATCCACTGCAGTGATTGACTGAACTGCTGTGATGTTACAGAATGTTCAGAAACTTTCCAAGTGCTGTGGAGAGGCTGCACTCAAGTCACACAGAACATTCAGACTCATTCCAATTGCTCTGATGGTAAGGGAAAGCAAGAGGTGACAGAAAGATGGTTAGCTGGATGGATACCATTATCAATAATCATTTTGAAGCAGAAAAAAAGCCATGAAAATGATGAAAATGCCCCCCCCCCAAAAAAAACCCCCAACACTTGGCCCTCCCATCCCCACATAGCTGAGACCCACAGGAGCCTAACACTCATATTAATTCTCTCTCTGCTACTTTATGGAACTGAGCAGTCTTGGAACTGAGGGGTGGGTGGGTGGCCTCTGAAAGAGGGTTTTATCCTCAGCCAGCACACCAAATCTGACATACAGAGATTGAGNCCCCCCCCCCCAAAAAACCCCCAACACTTGGCCCTCCCATCCCCACATAGCTGAGACCCACAGGAGCCTAACACTCATATTAATTCTCTCTCTGCTACTTTATGGAACTGAGCAGTCTTGTAACTGAGGGGTGGGTGGGTGGCCTCTGAAAGAGGGTTTTATCCTCAGCCAGCACACCAAATCTGACATACAGAGATTGAGCCATTTGTGTCTTCAAATCTACTCACTCATACTGGAACAGCCTGGTGGCATCATTTATGACTGCTTTGATGCTCATGTCTTGATTTATCTTGCTATTTTAAATTTATTTGTCTCTGGCATCCATTTAAACTAGGCCTGAAATGAATATATTTCATATTCATGAAGATAATTCACATATTCATTTTCATAACAGTTGTGAAATTTGCAACTTCATTCATGTGTTTACTCATGTCAACTATTTGGGTATTTCAGAATTTCAGTCCCTTTGGTATTTTAGTATTTCTAGTGAATGGTATATGAACTACCAAAGGCACGAAATACTAAACCCACAAATACCAAAATGAATATTTTGAAAATGAAATGAATATTTAGAAATACAAACTAAGTGGGAAGCAAAATCTAATTGTGTATCTACTTCATTAGAATGGATACAAATGCTCTGAATTTATTGAATGTTGCCATCTGCACTGAATGTTTGTTTCATCCCTAATTTATATACATTCAGCTCAAACACATTTCACTTAAGTTACAATTTTGTACACATTTCTATTCTTCATTTGCTGTAACATTAATAATACTATTATTTAAAATGTATATGCCATATCCATTCCTGAAGAACCCAAGGCTCAAGGGATATAAGTTTTAAATAAATAAATAAATAAATAAATAAATAAGGTAGCTTACAATAAGTTAGAAAACAATAGAAATAAACCCTAACCTTAATAAACAAGATCTCCCCCCCTCACTTTTGTTCCTGTGGCTCCCACCCACTGAAGTCCCCACCCCCTTAAACCTACTCCCACTCCTCTGTCTCTGACGTGGTGGAGAAGATGCAACCCCCTACTGTAGGCTACGTTCAGGGTAAAGTGCTACATTTTGTTATTTTAATAGATGCTTGCTTATTTTAGGTTAGCATAACGATGAAATGCCTAGGAAACAGAAAGCTTGGGCTAACTTGACATTTGCAGGAAGTATGAACTTTAATTTAAATAATGAGCAAAAATAGATGGGCATTAGCTAATCAGGGAAAATGCTGATTGGTTAAGAGAGATGCTTTCCATATTTAGATGATAGTGGCCATTCCAAAAGAATAATCAGTTTATGAATATGCAAATTTATCACATAAGTGATACATTTATGTGCTATAGAAACTTTGGCACCTTTTCAAATGGGCCGCAGTGGGTGGGGGGGATGGGTGTGCACCCGCAGTGTGCCTATTCCCACGGGCGCACACCCATCTCCACCCACCTCCACCCATCTCCACACACGGAGCAACCGACATTTGACCCCTTTGCTCCATGCGTGGATGATGGGTGGAGGTGGGTGGAGATGGGTGTGCGCCCGTGGGAATAGGCACACTGCGGCATGCATGCACCCCGACCCACCGCGGACACTATTCCTATGGGCGCCCACCCATGCCTCACCCACCACGAGCGGCATTCGCACGGGCACCTGCCACCCACCGCACACATGTGCGGTGGGGGAGGTGGGGGGATACCCATGTGAAAAGACCCTTAGTTTCTTTGACCACCCATTTAATTGGACTATTGCATAAAAGAGGGCCCAGAATTGCAGCACTTAGTTTGCGAAAGCCACAGCCTCTCAAGAAAGCAGGTCTCCAGGTTTTGGTGTGCCTGACTTCTCTGGGTATTTTTAAATGAGATACTACCACACATGGCAACCCAGGAGTCACTCATGTGACTGCCCATCTGAAGGTGGTTGTGGGGGAATGTGCACTCCCTGAAGCCACGCAGCACCCACTCACGGTGCACTGCTGAGATATTCAGAGTGCGCCATGTGGAGCAAGCCAAAAAAGTGCATGCATATTTTTTTTTGCACTCGTGAATCCCCTGTCTGTATGAACTGCAGGCAGCCATGCCAGCAAACCAGTCCACTGCTCATAGACACTGTGGATGGGGGACATGGCCTTTGCAAGTCACAGCAACTGGCTGTAAGTGCTGGGGAACCCAGGTTCCACAGTGCTCACGCCGGAACATGTCAGCTTCAAAGGCTAGCCCGGTGCGCTTTCTCCTCCCCCATGGTTCATGTCAGGGTGAGTATGAAGCAGCTTTGGTGGTAGCCATGCTGGGAGCTGCTCTTAGAATCCCTCCCCACACACTCCACCTGAGTGGCTGCTCCTCAGCTGTGCCACTCAGCGGCCACTTAAGAACACCCTCAGCCTCTAACTTCACTCAGGAAAGGTGAGATTGCTATCTCATGGGAACTGGCCGTTCTTTTGATAGTCCTAGATAAAAATCTCTCTGTAGATATTTAGGAGTCAGATTTCATCTCTTCTTTCATGTAATCTTAGAATTCATAATTCCATGCTTTGCTGGATTACATTTCATTTACTTCCTATGTATGTAATCTGGTGTGTTATTGCTCAGCCAATCTCGTCAGTAGTTTTGTTTACTACTCTATTTCTCCTTTAAGTGAGTTTACTTCTCTTAAAAATCATCTTAGCTCTGTATGTCTCATTTCCTATGGGGAAAGGTAAGATCTGGGTGGAACTCAGGCTACTTTCAGACCTTCCCCCACCCCCGTGCATCTTTTGGCTGCGGGAGGGAATGCGCAGCTAGGATATGCGCGGGGTGCCACCAGTCTGAAAGGATCTCCTGCTCTGTATCGCTGTGGGGGTTTGCCGGCAAAGCCACGTGGGGGGGCTTTCAGACTGGCAGCACCTTGCACATATCCTGGCTGTGCATTCCCTCCCGCCACCAGAATATGTGTTGGAGGGAGGTCTGAAAGCAGCCTAAGAATATTTTGATTTGGGAATTTTTCACCCTTATGGGAATTTCTAGTGTTGGGTGAATTAACCCACCTAGATGAGCCCCTCCACACACATACACAGTAGGTCCCTGGCTAACCTCAAAACCATCTCATCCCACTCACTCCCCCATCTCTCAGCTACCCCATTTTCCTCATTGTGGATGTGCATAGGTATGTGTGCATGTGTCTGTGTTCACATGCATGCATATGTGCATGAGGGTGAGCTGTGTGCATGCATGTTCAGCTGTTTTTACACGGACCCCCCCACCCCCACACTAGGTGTGCGGGCGGGTGTGCAGTGCAGGGGGGTGTCCATCTGTGTAAATGCTGTGGTGGTGGGTGGATGGGTGGTCATCTGTGCGAACAGCATGAATAGTGGATGGGGGGTGCGTGTACTTTCCCACGCAACACCCATCTCCACCCATATCCCACCCGCAGAGCCATCCGGCAAACTAGAGGAGACTCCATGGTTGGAGATGGGTAGAGGGGTGTGTGTGCCCATGGGAATGGGTGCACACACCTCTCCAACCACCGTGGCAGCACACCCATTCCCCCACCCACAGTTGCCCATGTAAAAAGGGCCTTCAACTGTGACTGCGTGCACATGTGTACAAATTTATTTGAGTATTTTTATGTATTTACATGCCTCAATGTACTATTTAGGGGTATGTATGTCTTTTTTCAAATGGACGCGGGTAGGGGGGCGTCCATTTGAATGCCATGGCAGGTGCAGGGGAGATGGGTGGGTGGGTGGGTGTCCATGGGAATGCTGTGGCTGGTGGGTGGGGGTGTGAGTGCACTCCGTGCACCACCAACCTCCACCCATCACCCACGCACAGAGCAATGGGAGCCAATGGTGAATGCTCTGGGCATGGAGGTGGGTGGAGGTCTTTGGGAACACCCACCCACCGTGCCATCCCCCATCCCCCCATGCATCCGCACCTGTTAGAAAAGGGCTTATGTGTGTACACATGTAGAAATATGTTTAGAGTGGTGTGTTTATATGAATGCATGTGTATGGTTCTGAATACCTACCTGTAGGTGTTTACGTCTTCCCCTTGCATGTGCAAGTGTGCGTATGTAGAAATGTGTGTGTCTGTATCTGTACAGTCAACATATCTGTGTTTGTGAATGAGTCTGTTTGTATATATATATATATATATATGTGTGTGTGTGTGTGTGTGTGACAGCTGTGTCCATCTGACCAGGATGGTTTCCCAAATGGCTTCCATTTTATTCCCCAATTGGTCTCTTATGAATTAGGCAATGAGAAACGTATTGGCTGCCTAGCACCATAGGGCAAGTTGGCAGCACTGGTTTGTACCATTATTGATACAGGTTTTGTTCATGGCAGTAGCAAGTTCTCTCACCACAGAGGCATGACACAATCTTCCTGGCAGCTCAAGAATTCCAGGGGAAATTAAGTTTCTAACAGGGCACCGAATTTGCATGGACATGATGTTGTTTTGACTCACTTCAGACTCCAAGGTAATTTTAAACTTATATCCTTCTGTGAATCAGTTCTTGTGCAATTCTGTCTCCACACACAAGCTCTTTTGTGGCTAGGAATTGGTGTTTTTTTATGCTTATTTATACTTGCTGTGGAAATCTGAGTTCTGGATCTACATCAAATGGAGTGAGCTTCACAGCTCTGTTCAAACACTTTGTAACAGATGTGCTTTTCAGCAGCTGCCCTATCCTTTCATCAATGCATTGTCATGCTCATAGAACCAATGAATTCCAAAGAGTTCAGTTTAGCAATTACTTGTACTTTAGTCACTTCAGTTGAGATGCTAATGCAAAGTGTATAAACATGGCAAGGAAGAGTTCCTGCTCACAAGACAGTCCAGTCTAGGGGTTGCTTCATAAACTGGGTGCTTTTAGATGGATAACAGCTCTGTTTCTGCCCACACCCACCTGCTTCATCTCTGGGTTGTCCGGTACCTTTAAAAGTGTCCCGCCAGATGTGCAAGCTCTGGAACATCCTGGAGCGCCACCAACAGAGTGGTCTGGCCAAACCCGGGGTACCAGTCGAAAGTTGAGCTGATGCTCATCTGATGGAAAGACCCACACTCCAGCTGTACTCCTGGTCAGCTGTTGACCCAGAAAACACAATAGATTTGCGGGTGCCAGCTTAGCGCATTGGGTGTATGGTGCAGTGGGGATGGGGGTGCCGTGCAGGCAGAGTTAGGGCTAGGGAACCCACCAGATCCATCTAAAATGGAACCAGGTGGGACTGGAAGCAGGTGGATGCAGGGGGTGGCAGCCTCTACGTCCATCTAAAACTACCCATTGAGTGGAGGAGATTTAATATTTTACGATAAAGAAACCCCATGGTATTTACCCAGTTGTATCCATGAATGTGTGGACACGCATAAGTGTGTGGTAAAGTACCACATCAGGAGTTCCAAAGCTATGGGTAAGGAACCCAAGTGGGGTCACTCCATTTGCTAAATGGTGCACAATCCTAATTGATATGATATACTTGGAATGTTTTTATTTCTGTCTGGGGTTGTGGAGATTATGGATGTTAACAAATGTGATAGTGGGCCACTGTGGCCTGGAACTGGTCTGCTCATGTATCTGTGCAGGCACTGCCAGATGTTGGCCTGGGATTGCCTGGGCTGTATCAACAGCTATCCTGGGCTATGATTCTGGACACCTCTGGGGTCGCAGACCAGGCTAACGTCTGCCCAATCAGGGCAAAGTGGGCCAGAGCATGTTAACATGTCTGGATCAGGTCCTCCATGGCCGCCTGTTAGAATCTCTTCCCACACCCTGAGTGACTGCTCAGTAGCAGTGCCACTCAGTAACCACAGAACCCCTCTGAGTCTTATTGTTTTTAAAATACCCTCTGCCACCCTAGCAACTGTACTAGGGCGCTTATTCCAGAGGTTCAGTGCTCTGATGGTTAAAGACCTTCTTCTAATTTCCTGTATAAATGTCTTCATGAACTGCTTGCATACATTTGTTCTTGTACCCATAATTACCTTTAGTTTAAATAAATCTTCCCCTTCCATTGTATAAATTTCTCTAATATATTCATACAGCATGATCAATTCTCCTCTCAGCTTTCTTTTCATTAGATTGAATAGACCAAGCTCTCAGGGATGGCTGGTGGGTTTTGAGGTTGGAGGGGCAGTAAGGACGGTGGACTATGGTGGGCGGAGCCAGGGCAATGGTAGGCGGAGCCAGGGCAATGGTAGGCAGAGCCAGGCCAATGGTAGGTGGCATAATCCAGCAGCAAGAAGTTCCAAGGGTTATTACATTACTTAATCAGGCAATTCCAGTTAGGTTAGGCAGGTTATAATCACCTCCTCTGAGTGCAATGGAAAGGCTATCCCCTCCCACCAAAGCACGTCCCATACGTGCTGTGGCCGAAGGAGCTCAGCCTTTTTGTCCCTTTGGGGACCCACTCCCAGCGGAGTGGGTCCCCAAAGAGAGAAGAACAACAATGGCAGCTACAGCAGCCTCTGCAGCATCTCAGAGGTGCATAAGTAGTGCAATTTAAAAAAAAAAAACAAGTTTGAGCAGCGGCGGTGGCCTCCATGGTGCTTTGGAGTGCAGTGCCCCAAATGTCCTGTGGGGGGAGCCGCCCCTGCAAGCTTTTTAAATTCCATTTCATATGATAGGTACTCACTTTTTCTGATCAATCAAAATCTGATTTCAATCAATTTACACCATCAAAGAATCAGGCTATCCCCTTTGGAGCCTGTAGTTTTAAACCACAAGTCCCATGGTTTGGTTGTGGGTTGGTCTTGTTCCCATGTTGTCAATGGATGTTTTGCCTACCTAACTACCACAGGGTGAGAAACACTGCTGTTTTAAATGTGAAAATGAAGGGTTCAAATCCTGCTCTCCTTACTTGTGAGTTGTTATTATTCATAATTATATTACTAACTGTTTTACTTTGGTTTATGGTAGTATCTCACATTGACTGATGTCAACATCCCCTTCAGCTGCATGAGTGAGAATTGGGGAAGACCATGGGCAGCAGCCAAAACCTACTGAAAGAAATCACAGTTTTCTATTTGTGAACAAATACTACAATATGTGACCCTAAAACAAAGATGGGATCCAGGGCTGGCCTTAGAATTTTCAGGGCCCAAGGTGAAGATAAAATGCGGAGCACCTGGTGGCTCCACCTCAACCCCATGACCAACCTGCTTGGGGGCACCCTCGGCAGGGCCCTAGAGGTGGTTGTGTATGGAGCTGCTCTAGGAGGGAGCAGGGGCCCCACACCCTGTCCTGATGAAAACATGAGTCACTACACAGCTCCTGGAAGTAGAGAAAATAGCTGGTCCCAAGACAGCTGCCCCTGGTTATCCTGTGGTAAGGCCGGCCCAGGTGGGAGGATACCCACAGCATCTCTACCATCCAGCTCCACAGACCTCAGCATAGGGTTGTCATACACCCCTGGTTTTAATGGGCATCCCTTTTTTTGAAGAGCTGAAACAAATACCTAAAGTGAATATCAGATTTGATTAATTCACTATATTAAAATCTGTTTTAGTGAAATGGACGTGAAGTAGTATACATTCCAGCTTTGTTTGTAGATTCAAAATTGCATTTCAGTATTTCATATCATTTTAATTAGCTATAAAACAAATGCAGTCCCATTCGTTTTCATGACTAATGCTACGAAAACAGATGAATAAGTAAATTATTATCATTTGCTTCCATCTATTTTCATTTATTACATTTAATATAGTAAAAATAATTATATATTTTTTAAAAACAAGGTGCATGCAACAACTGGTCACACAAGCCATTCTGTGCATGTGTGATCCTTCTCCAAAATGGCATTAATGCTGCCAGCACCATTTTGGAAAAGGGAGTGCATGCACAGAATGCTCCAGAGCCATTTTTGTATGCACAGTGATTATTTTTTTAAAGTATAATTTTGGCTGCTGGCGGCACACCAGTAGAGTATGGGGGTAGTTCTCATCATCAACATATTTATCAGTTTGACAGGTCACATAGGGTGCTACATCATCAGAAGTCCCTCTCTCCCCAACTGTTCCCTGGACTGGAAGTCCCACCTTAGGGCAGAAGTGATGTTGAAGCCTGAAGTGATGTGGGGGTGGGTGGAGGGGGTTGGAAGTGATGTGGAAGTGGTTAATGCTTCTGGGTCACGTCCCACAGGTCCCACCTCCCTCCCTGAACCCAGAAGGTCCTTATGTGTCAGTCCAGGATAGGCGTCCGTTTTCAGGGTAGGGTGACTTGCAGAATGGGGGTCATGTGAGGGCTCACACCATTCAGCTGACTGAGCTGAACCAAAAGACAAAGGTTTAGTCATCCTAGCCCACTCCAGTATGAAGAAAAGTGGACCAATAGGTAGCTGTTTCCAGGGTAGGGAAACTTACAGAAAGAGGATCATGTTATCCTTCTCAGAACGTCTGCCATGGCCCTTGACCAATCCCCATAGAGGATCGTGCATTAGCACTGGCCATGAGTTGTGTGGCGGTACATAAAAAACCACCATTCTCTGGGGGTCCACCATTTTCTGAATACTCTACCGAACACTAAACCCATCACTACAAACATACATGGTAAAAACCCAGATGGTCTACCTCAGTGGCGCTAGCCCCTTTGTTCTTATAAGAAAGCTCTATTCTGGTTTGAAAAGGGGTGAAACCTCAGAGGCAGGCGAGGAGCCCATGGATATGCAGCAGGCCCCACCTGCACCTGCAGAAGACCCAGGGGTAAGTTCCACATGAGGATGATGGTGCTGTGAAGGATGAAGAGGTTAAAATAGACGTAGGTTCTGATGTATCTTTTTTTCATCAGGTAAATGTTGAGCTTGTAAAGGCTTTTGAAAATCTAAAATTTGTCGCTCCTGTGGGGGTAAATGTATTTTGTGTTTCCTGCTTTTGCAAATGCTTGAGAGAAGGTGACCAGGTGGATTGCTGTATGAAGAAACAGCTAAATTCTGAAGAATAAAAGCTTTGCTTGAAATGTATTTTGTTGTCATTTCTGTTTTTAGCAGGGTATGTTAGAAACATGTCTGCACATGAGCACCTGTTAAAAGAGATCTATTACACACCAGGAGAGGTTGGAAGTTTTGGAGGAGTGAATCCTCTTTTTCAGGCTGCTAAAAAAACACAGTAAAACCTTGACTAAGAATGAGGTGATATCATGGCTGGTGGACCAGGATGCTTATACCCTGCACAAACCTGCATGAAAGTATTTTAAAAGAAACAAAATTGTCATGTCAGGAGTGAATGCGCAATGGCAGATGGATTTGGTTGACATGCAAGCATTCTCAAAGTACAATGAGGCCATAAAGTACATTTTAACTGTGATAGATATATTGTCCAAGTACACCTGGGCTGCAGGCCTGAAAAATAAAATAGGGGTTGAAGTGGCCAGAGCCTTTGCCTCCATTTTCAGGGGAGGGAGGGTCCCCCAGAAAATACAAACAGACCGGAGTAAAGAATTTCTAAACCTGCATTTTAGCAAGCTGCTAAAGTAACATGGAATACACCACTTTGTGACCAACAACCACGTGAAGGCAGGGGTGGTGGAGTGCTTTAACAGAACTTTAAAATCATAGATGTAGTGGTATTTCACAGCTCGCAACACCTTTTGCTATATAGACATTCTCCCAGAGCTCCTAAAGAGCTATAATCACACCTACCACAGAACCATATGTACCAGACCAGCAGATGTAACCTCTTCCAACTCTCTGAAGGTGTGGGAAACTGTTTATGGAGATAACCTGGTGCTAAGAAAGGCACTGCCATCCTTAGGAAAAGGAGACCATGTTAGGATCTCAAAATACAAGGGCAAGTTTGAGAAAGGGTACAAACAGACATTTACAGGGGAACTATTTATAGTGGATGAAGAAGTCCTTAACAAAATGCAGAAACCTGTGTACTAACTGAGGGATTGTGAAGGGGAAGTGATCCTCGATACCTTCTACCAAGAAGAGCTGCAAAAAGTGAACCCCCAGCAGGATAAAGTGTACAGGATTGAGAAAGTGTTGGCCACCAAAGGAAAAGGAAGAGACAAGCAGTGTCTGGTGAAGTGACTAGGTTGACCTTCTAAATTTAACAGCTGGGTAAATGCTTCTCAACTCAGCAAAGCTTAATCATGGAGGACAGTGGATTTTACATCACCCTACCCAGTAATGCCTGCAAAAACATGTTTCCTCACAACATCAGTGCTGCATTCACAATAAAGTTAGCTAGGGCTTTGGACCTACCAGGGATGTGGAAAGTGGGGTTGGCTGAAATTCAGTATCCACACAGCTTGGATAATATAGACATGCCTACCCCTTTTGAAATCACCTGAGGAAAAAGAAAATGGGAATACACTACTCAGAGGATGTTACTCAAGCGTACCTGAAATACTTACGCATATAAACAGAATATTATGTAATGATAGTAAAGCACCCAATGCAAGTTTGAGCTATAACTGTGTGGATAGAGAAATTAAACTTGAAGCCTCAGGGCCTGCTATGTTCAGCACACGTGGAGTCCTGGCCTATATATTGGGGACAAAGCCCGATGCTAGGACTCAACAGTGTCCCTACACAGTTGACATTTGTAACAGCAGGGTTTAACTCTTTCTACCTGAACACCAATATGGTGGAGCATCAGATTGTGGGAGACTTTTACGTACCTCTATTATGCTGTGTTCCTGTGCAAGGGAACAGCAACGAGTTTGTTACTATCACCTATGACAAGCCTCACTACGTGCCTGTCAGGAAACACCACATCAACACCATTACTAGTGAAATAAAGATGGACCAGGACAAATATGTGCCATTTCGTTTTGGTAATGTGGTCATGAAACTACATCTGCGCCCCCGGAAAGTGCAAAGTTTTAAAGATGACCATCGTAAAAAATTATGGGGAGTTGTCTATGTACAGAAACTATTACAAATCCCAGGTTGGATATGCCCTCCCAGGTTTTCATGGGGCTCCTGTGATGTATGGGGCAGGCATAGGGGGGATATTCCAAAGTCTCTTTTGAAAATCAGTTCCTTTTTTAAGAAGGGGGTTTGAGTTGATTAAACCCCATGCCAGAACAACTGCCCAGAATATAGTCAAGGATGTGGTGGGTCACGTCACTGATGCTGTAATGGAGAAAGTCACCCTCTCTACCCTGCAGGGGGGTTCAGTGCTTATATACATAAGAAGAAATATTATATTTCTGTATATACAGAGAAGAAAAGGGGTTAAGAGAAAGTGCCCATGCATGCGTTGGGTAGGAACCCCTGGTGCCTTTAAAAGAAAAGCTCTGCAGAGGGAGCCCCATCAGAAGTGGAGGAAGGTCATGTGAAAGAGGAGACACCCTTCCGTGAGTAAGATAAATAATTTTTAATCAACATGGGAAGAGACAATCAACATTGTGGGAGACTTTTACGTACCTCTATTATAATGAATAAACATTGTGGCTCTGAGGAGTGCACTAAATCTGAATAAGACCTGTTTCAAATAGCCCCCACACAGACCAGCATTGGGAAAAGCATGTACATAGAAATCTCTCCTCTCTCTGCTGTTGGAGAGACAGAACCCACTTGATTTTTTCATAAGTGGAAATGGATTTGGAAATGGACTATCTGGATTTAAACAATACCCTTCTTTTTCTTACATGTAAAATTGTCAAGGAAAATGGAGACAATCTGGATGCAAACACCTGGATAGGGCTGGGGAATTACCCTGTGGCATCTATGTTCAGTCAATTGGATGTCACACTGAGGGATCGTTTGATTAGTCAGAGTAACAATTGCTATCCCTACCATGCTTTTATAGAAGCTATACTGAATTACAGGGAAGATGCCCTCTCTGCCCAATTCTCAACAGGCCTGTTTTACAAGGATACAGTGGGTACAGATGAGTCCACAGATCTGGAAGGGGCTAATGTGGACTTAGTGAAGAGACCATAGAGAGCAGAAAGACTGAGTTGCTGGGGCCTCTCAATAGCGACTTGTTTTTTCAAGAGAAACTTTTATTAAATGGCATAGATGTGAAAATTAAGTTGATTTGGAACGAAGATTCTTTCTGCCTGCTGCAACGACCAAGCTGTACAAGGTACAGCTTATGAATGCATCTCTTTTTGTGAAGAAAGTGCATGTGAGCCCCGGAGTGTGCTTGGGGCACACTGAGGCCCTCCTGACCTCCAAAGAAAAGTACCCAGTGGATCGGGTGGGCATGAACATGTTCAGCATTCCTGAAGGCACCTGTGTCAGTAACCAGAAGAATACAATGACTCATTTTTGGGACGTTACATTAAAAATCCTTTCCATTTTAAATAGTACAATATTAATTTTATGGCACTCTATGTGGATGGAGAGCAGATCCCTGTCAAACCCTTGCAACCAGAATTTGCAGCTGGAAACTGTGTGAGTTTCCATCTGCAAAGTACATGAACCTGGTGCAAGCTACAGGAAAGCACATGAAAGACCGCACACTGCTCATCAACTGTGAGGAGTTTGTCCAGGGATATACTCTGTTTGTTTTCCAACTGTCTCCTGACCAGGAAGGGGGTGACCATTACTCACTGATTAAAAATGGAAACCTGAGAACAATCATCCTTGTGTAGAACTTACCACTGGGTCTTCTGCGGGTGCAGGTGGGGCCTGCTGCATATCCATGGGCTCCTCGCCTGCCTCTGAGGTTTCACCCCATTTCAAACCAGAATAGAGCTTTCTTATAAGAACAAAGGGGCTAGCGCCACTGAGGTAGGCCATCTGGGTTTTTACTGTGTATGTTTGTAATGATGGGTTTAGTGTTCAGTAGAATATTCAGAAAAATAGCGGACCATCAGAAAATGGTGGCTTTTTATGCACCGTGCCACAACCAATAGCCAGTGCTAATGCATGATCCTCTGTGTGGAGGATCAAGGGCCATGGTCATGGTCAAGGGCCATGGCAGGTGTTCTGAGAGGGATCACATGACCCCTTTTCTGCAAGTCGCCCTACCCTTGAAACAACTACTGATTGGTCCACTTTTCTCCATACTGGAGTGGGCTAGGATCATCCATTGGTTCAGCTCAGTCAGTCAAATGGTTTGAGCCCTCACATTTATTTATTTATTTATTTGCATTTCTTAGCCACCCCCTCATCCCCATGGCATGTCAGGGTGGCTTACAATAAAAAAAATACAAATACAATACAAAAATGATTTAAAATAACAACCAAACACACAATTTAAAACATCTAAACTCCCCTAAAAACCAACCCCCAAACTTTTATCCCATCCCCCCCACCCTCCCCTGAGGGCCCGGGAGAACAGCCAAATCTTGCAGGTCCGACAGAAGGCCAACACACTTGGGGCCAGATGGACTTCCTCTGGGAGGGAGTTCCATAATCACAGCCCAGCCACCAAGAATGCCCTCTCCATTATGGCCCCCTGCTTTATGCAGGGGACCTCTAAGAAGGCACCCCCAGTGGAACGAAGGGGTCGCTCTGGGGCACGGAGGGTGAGGAAGTCCCTGAGATATGAGGGGCCAAGACCATGTAGGGCTTTATAGGCCAAGACCAAAACCTTGAATCTGGCTCAGCACGCTATAGACAGCCAGTGCAGCATGTGGAGCATGGGAGTAATATTCTCCTGTCAGCTCGTCCCCGTAAGGAGGTGAGCCGCTGCATTATGCACTTGTTTCAGCCTCTGAACCAGCATCAAGGGAAGCCCCACATACAGTGCATTACAGTAGTCCATCCTCAAGGTGATGAAGGCATGGATGAGGGTGGCCAGGTTGGGTCTGGAAATATATGGACGCAGCCCCCACACCAGATACAGCTGGTGTAAAGCAGTCTTAGCCACCATCTCCACCTGCCAATCTAGGCAGAGATCCGAGTCCAATAGTACTCCCAGATTCCGAACCTGCTGGGCTACGGGAGGGCGGATCCCCTCTACGAGGGGAACCGACACCTTCCTCACCCTACCCATCGCCATCACCTCCATCTTATCAGGATTGAGTTTCAGTCTGCTGTGCCATAACCAATCCGCCACGGCCTCCAAACATTGGGACAGTACTGAGACGGCAGGACCTGGTTCGGTTGAAAAAGAGAGGTAAAGCTGGGTGTCATCAGCATATTGGTGGCAGCGCACACCAAACCCCCTCACGATCTCCCCCAAGAGTTGCATATATACATTAAACAATAATGAAGACAGACTAGAACCTTGCGGAATGCCACAATCCAGGGCCAGGGGGCTGGAAGACTCAGCCCCCAGGACAACCTGATGACTTCACCCTGAGAGGAATGATTGGAACCATCCAAGGACAGTCCTGTCCAGACCCTCCTGGGCTCACAATCATCTCAACAGCAGCCCATGGTCCACTGTGTCAAAAGCGGCCAAGAGATCTAGCAGGACCAGAAGTGTTGAATGTTCTGCATCCATCTCCTGGCGGAGATCATCCACCAAGGCCACCAACACTGTCTCTGTACCATAGCTAGGGCGGAACCCTGATTGAAATGGGTCGAGGAAACTGAAGTTGTCAAGATGAGCCTGGAGCTGCAGTGTCACTGCCCATTCAATAACCTTCCCTAAAAAGGGAAGTTTAGAGACAGGTTGGTAGATGGCGAGTGCATCCATATCCAAGGATGGCTTCTTCAGCAGGGGGCATACTACAGCCTGCCGAAGGGATGCATTGATTACCCTCACCAGCACCTTCCCCAATGTCTCCCTGGAGGCTTTCACCAACCAGGATGGGCATGGATCTAATTCACAACTGGTGGCTCTCATAGACCCCAGGACAACCACAGCATCAGCTGGCATCACTTCCTGAAACTCAGTCCAAGAAGATGGACCAGAAGGGGCCTCCATTGCCTTACTCTCCATCTCTACTGTTCCTAATCCAGTGTTGAAGTTGCTCTGGATCCAAGTGATCGTGTCTGCAAAGTAGATGGCAAACTCCTCACAGCGGGCATGGGACAAGTCCCCATCCAGGCGGAGGGAGGCCAGACTGACCAGCCCCCACACCACCCGGAACAGCTCCACTGGACGCGACTTTGCAGATGCTATGAGGGCAGCAAAGAATTCTTTCTTTGCTGTCCTCACAGCCTCAAGATAGGACCGCAAATGGGCCCTATGGAGAAGTTGGTCGGATTCAGCACAAGTCCGATGCCAGCATCGCTCTAGTCGCCTACCTGCCTGCTTCATACACCGCAGCACCTCATTAAATCAAGGCACCCTGCTGTGATGAGACAGAGGTAGGAGACATCCTCAGAGCCACCCTGTCAATGGCCTCCCCGAGCAAGGTATTCCAGACCCGGATGAGTTCATCAACAGAGTGGCCATCAGGGTCTAAGGTTAAATCCCCCAGGGCCTCCTGGAACCATTGAGGTTCCATCAGCCTCCGGGGGTGGACCATCCTAACTTGTCAATTTCCCTTCTGGGGTTGGCGTGCTAAGAGACTGGCCTGTAGGAGGTAATGATCCATCCATGACAAGGGTGTGACCCTCACATCCCCCACTACCAGATCACCCACTTTAAGGCCAGAACAGAACACCAGATTGAGGGTATGTCCCCCCACATGGATTGGGCAGTTAACAACTTGGGACAAGTCCATGGTTGCCATGGCGGCCATGAACTCTCGCTCTTGTCCCACAAGGCCAGCATCAGCATGGACATTGAAATCCCGCAGGACCAAATTCCTGGAGGAGTTCAGCACCACTGTCGAGACCAGGTCTGCTACAGCGGCAAGGGATGCTGCTGGGCAGGAAGGGGCCTGGTACACCAGCAGCACCCTGAGATTGCCCCCAGCCAAATCGAACACCTTATGGAGGGCCTCAATCCCTGGAATCTCCTGCACTGGATACCTCCTCACAGGCCATGTCTCTTTAAAAATAATAACTACACCACCTCTCTGGCGCCCAGTGTGGGGCTGGTGCTGCACACCATACCCAGCTGGAATGAGATTGGCCAAAACTGGCCCTGCCTCCTCATCTGGCCAGGTTTCCATAATACATACAAGTTCCGCAGCCCCATCCAGGATCAGGTCCTGGATTACTGGGGCTTTATTTGCCACGGACCTTGCATTTAGCAGCATCAGTCCCCCACCGGTGGACCTTACACCCTGCTCCTCCTTCACCCATAGTGGAGGGAGGCTCTTTTGACCTCCACAAGGGACCTAGGTCCTCTGGGAGCTCGAACCCCCCCCCCCCCCGTGGACCATACCATCCCCATCCCAGAACTATCCATATAGCCGCTCCTCCCTTCCCGTCCACATCATTCTGACCCCCTTCTACTGGCTGCTCACCCAAATCCCCCAGAGATCCCCACCCCTTTCCCAAAAATATCCCTCCCCTCATCTCCCCTTCCTCCCCCCCCTCCTTGGGACTCCCCCTTTCACAGGGAGTCCCCACTCCCTATAATTAGGGAAATGCCCCCCATCTCACTGGGTGACAAAGCCCATCCCCCTCCCCCTACCCCTCAACCTCCCCCCATCCCACCCCCACTCTTAACCCTCTCCAATCCCTTCTCTCCTGCATATCCCCCCCACCCCTGCCCGGTGCTCTCACCACTTGGGTGCCCCCATTCCCCCTCCCCCTTCACATGCTGCCATCATGTGGTTTTCCTTGCACATGACCCCCATGCTGCAAGTCACCCTACCCCAGAAATGGAAGTCTATCTTGAACTGACACATAAGGACCTTCCGGGTTCAGGGAAGGGGGTGGGACCTGCAGGCCATGACCCGGAAGCATTATCCACTTCCATGTCACTTCCAACCCCCGCCCCCCCATCATTTCCGCCTTCCATGACACTTCCGCCCAAAGGTGGGACGTCCATTCCAGGGAATAGGCGGGGAGGGCGGGTCTTCTGGTGACGTAGCACTCCATGTGACCTGTCAAACTGATAGCAATCTTGATGATGAGAAGTACCCCCATACACTACTGGTGCCATTTTGAAAGAAGAGTCTTGCAGGCGCAGAAGATCCCCCTGGCTATTTTGTGCATGCACAGTGATTTTTAATTTTTTTAAAAAAATAATGTTAATAAAATAAAATGGAAAAAAACCACATGATATGAAAACAGTAGGGTTCTTTACAAAAACCCCTGAAAGTGAAGGGGGTTTGAGAAACAAAAAGAAAACTAAAATGAAAAGGAATGGTGTGCCCTCTGCACACCCCTAAATTTCAATTACTTCAATATTTCAGAATTCAGTATTTTGTTCAGTTCAACAGTACTATTTGATGGGTTTTTTGAATGTGAATCTGATTGCTGCATTTCACTATGCAGATGGACCAATCACGTTCAAAAATTTAAAAAACCCCATCAAAAATGCCTACTGAAGTGAACAAAGTACACCAAAACACTGAACGACTGAAGGAAGTGAAATACCAAAGTGAAGAAAAAAATTGTGAATTTTGGAACAGTAATGAAGATTAATTTGGAGACTTGTCTGTGGGAACAAATATGCAAACTATCTTCATAAATACAAAATGCATATTTGTCTGAGCCTTACTTATTTCAGAGCCCCACAGGAGTCAATGAACCTTCATAGTGCAGCTATTCATAGTGCATAGTCACTGCAGCTTCATTCCGTTTTTACACAAGGCGCTCCCCCACATGAACACTCATCATCCATGTAAGGGAGCATCCTGTGTAAATGTGGGCGCATGGGTGCACGCTCCCATGACCCACACATTCCCACCCACCCTCCAGGCATTGAGCAACCAGCAAAAACACAGCTTGCTCCATGCATGGGGATGTGGGGGGGGGGAGGGATTGGTGTTCAACTTATGCACCTGCCCCCCCCGGTCACACGGTGGCATGCCCACCTGCCCCCCCCAGTCACGGCCCATTTAAAAAGGGCCAGAGATCTGTGGTCCAACTCTGCCCACTGCTCTAGAGCACCCCCACAGGGCCAGCTCCAAGTCGCCCTTCAGCCATTGGAATATTAACTCAGGACTGAGGTTTTCAGACAATACAGTGATTGGGGCTATCTACATATTTCAGATTAAAGGAATGAACAGGCACAGGGCAGATCTATGCAGTTCTTGGATGAGTATTGTTGTTGGGGGAGCTACTTCTCCTTTCCAACAGTAATGGATCAGCTGGAGAGAAATCTTAGCAAGAGGGAAGCCTAAAGTATCTTCTATTTTAGTTCCCTCTTGCAGATTTTCTCCTGAGGATGGGGAATAGACATTTTCAAGGAGAAACAGAGAATCTAATTAATAGAGCTAAAGGTTCCTTCATGGTAGATTACCTGCAGTAACATTATAATCTTATCTTAATCGCCCCAACAATGAGACGTGCCTGGCGGCAATATAGAGGATAAGGAACAGAGTCAATCTGAGCAGGAAAACAAACATACACAAAGGAGTGGTAGATATGCAAAAGAAGCCTCTTGTTGACACGCACACAAACACAAAATTGTGTGACTTTATAAGACAATTGGATAGACTGGGTTTTCTCCGTATGACACCATAATTGCAAGAGCATCAGAAAACATGAAACCTTAACTCTGCCCTTTGTGCATATGGATTATGCTACACAGGCTGGTATAAGGGATGTGCAAATGTGGTTCAGGCTGAACTCAGGGTGTTTGGCCCATTTGTGAACCCCCGAACTCAAACTGCCCCCCACCTGAACTGCCCAAACAAAGTTCAGGTTCCGAACCTGTTCAGGCGGGGGCAGGGGGCAGGGGGGGAACCCGGTTTCCCCTCCCTCCAGGCTGCACGGGTGGAAGGGGCACCAGAGCTCATCTCATCCCCGCCCTCTGCAGCCTACCATTTTTTTTAAACACCCCACCCCAGGGACCCCCCTACCTAGTGGCACCAGGGCTCCGGCCCCAGGTCCTGCTGCAGCGGTGGCGGCTGAAACGGCACTGCGGAGCGCTTCAGGCCTCTACTAGGCCTTCTGGGTCAGGTGACTGGGTCAGGTGACCTGCAAGGCCTAGTAGAGACCTGAAGCGCTCCGCTGCCACTGCTGGAGCTGGCCCCGCTGCCACTGGACCCAGGGCTGGAGCCCCAGCACCACCAGGTAGGACAGGCACTGGTCCTGGGTCTGGAAGCGGCAGCAGGGTTGGGTCTGGCAGTGGCAGCAGAGCACTTCAGGCCTCTACTAGACCTTCTGTGTCATCTGACCCATCACCTGACCCTGAAGGCCTAGTAGAGGCCTGAAGCTCTCCGCAGCGCTGCCAGAGCCGCCAGAGCCGCCACTGCAGGACCCGAACCTGGAGGGAGGGGAAACCGGGTCCCCCCCTGTCCCCTGCTTGAATGGGTTCAGTTCCCCCGAACCCTTAACGGTTTCGGGGGGGGTGAACCCCGAACGGGCCGAACCCTGAAACCCAGGGTGTTCGCACACTCCTAGCTGGAATCCTCTCTCTGCAGGATGTTCATCTCATTTAGATCCTCATTCTGTCATCTTGTGGTTCTCCAGCAGATAACTTGTAGGCTGGCAGCACACACATACATATGTACGCACACGCACACACACACACACCTCAAGCCAAAATGAATGAGATTCATGAGTGTGAACTACTGAACTGCTAACATTCATGTTATCTGCCAGAGAAGGGGTGGCCAGACTTATGCCACTAAGGGTCCATCAGGCTAAGACATACGCTTCAGGTAGCCCATCAGTCTCTGGTTGCTTTTCCCCCTGGCTTTCTGCAGGACACAGGGAGGTGCATGGGGAGGCAGAAATGGTACATGCTGCAAAGAAGTTATTATCTACAACATTCTGGTGGATGCAGCCTCAGACTTCCAGAAGTAACTTCCATATCCCACCACATGATCTTCCTTTGTGGTGCCTCCTGGCACTATCACAGTCCACCTTGGCCAACCTTGTGGGTCACATAGCCAGCTATTTGGACCATGAAGGAGCAAGCTCAGAGCTATACTGTTTACTAGAGGTGGGACTCCAGGCCAATTATCGGTGTTGGTTTCTATCGGTATTGGCTCCTCTGTATTTTGGACCCCCTACCGGTGTTGGTTTTATCGGTATCGGATCTTTCCCATTGACTTCAATTGGAATGCCTCCGACTCTGAGACACAGGGAGCCAACGCAGACAGAAACTCTCCCCCCCACCCCGGGGCATCCCCCCACCCTGCTTCTGGCCTTGGAGGATGGGGGTGGGGATCAATTACATCTCACCGCACCGGCAGCGTTGGCGTGATCTTTGAAGAGGGCAGTCATTCTGTGCATGCATCCCAATGCATGGACGCATGCGCAGAATGACTACCCTCTTCCAAGATCGCGCCAACGCTGCCGGTGCCATTTTGGAAGAGGGCTGCAGATACACAGAATGACCTCGGTGGCCATTTTGCGCATGGACAGTGATGATGCCAGAAGCCTTCTTAGTTCTGGGACCAGTGTGGAACCTAGAAGAAAAGAAGAAAAAGAAGATTAGAAGAAAGGAAGTGAGGACCCGGCTGCCCGGCAGAGGAACCGGTTCCGCTGCTGGTTGTTGGGTCTCCTCTGCTGCTGACAGGAGCCGGCTCTGTCACCGGGCAGCCACTCCAGTCCTGGCAGTGGAACCAGCTCCCACCGGCAATGGAGGAGACCCAGTCACCAGCAGCAGAGCTGGCACCCCAGCCGTTGGTGGCCATCACCCCTACCCTCCACCGAGACCCAGGACCACAGATAAGATGCTTTAGGTGTCCCTGGAAGGGGTGAGGGGTGTAACGCCGGGACCCAGTGGATGGGGGTGGGGGTGTTAGGGGTAATTGATCCCCACCCTCTGAGGCCAGGAGTAGGGTGGGTGCCTGTGGCTTCCCTGTGGGTCGCAGCTCTTCCCATTGAAGTCAATGGGGAGGATTTCCCATTGACTTCAATTGGGAAGTGCTGAGATCTGATAATCGGGTGCTGAGATGGGCCAATTCTTGGAACTGTCAGTTTTAAACTAGTGGCATTATCGGCCACTCTCAGTATAAACAGAAATTGAAAGTTCCATCTGTACTGTTTACATTGTAGTCTGTCCAGGATGAGTCACAATTAGAGCTTAAACAAATATTTGCTGCAAATACCTAATTAGACAAATCCTGCATATTTGAATTCACTTTTGAGAAGAGGATTCAGAGCAGCAGCTTCTTGCCCTTGGTCAACCCCAACCCTAACCCTAACCCTAACTGTGTGCCCTCTATCCAGGTCAAAACCTACCTGTCTCATTGTTCTCTACCTGTCTACCATTAATTCTGAACCCTCTACCAACACCAAAACCTAAGCGTAGCTCAATGCCCTCTACCCACATCTATCCAACCCCAGGACCACGCCCTCTACCCACCTCAACCATAAGCCAAGCTTAATTCCTTTTAGTTGCCTCAACACTAACTCAGGATCTATGCCCCCTATGATCCTATCCATGCCAAATTTATCTTTAATCTCTGCACTCATCCTCTACCCACCTAGACTTAACTCTAGATCCATTCCCTCTCCCCACTCTAAGCCTAAACCCTTCTGTCCCCTCCCACAGATGCTTCCTTATGCAGGACTCCTCTCTCTGGGATGGAAGAAAACTTCTCACTACAACTAAATACTGGATAGAGTTGCTCAGAGGGATGTAAGGCGCAGGTGTTAGTGTCTAAGGTGCTTGCAGGCTCTGGACATTCTCCTACAAGAATCTTCCACAGTACAGAACAAACATAGAGAAGATGATAGTTCCTGCCCCAAAGAGTCTACAGTCAAATAATGCAGTGATGGTAGTGAATAGATTTCAAAAGGGGAAGAGATTTGTGCACATTTGGATGTCCATACCCACCGCACAATTCTTCATGTTGGAAATATTCAGAGATAAGGCTGTCTCACAAGATGCATGATGTTTCCCCATTTCAGCAAAGCCAGTGATAACACAAAAATGGCCTTTCATTTAGTCTCAAAGTGTGGCTGTTTCCATTCCTGGTCCAAACCAGGAAGTGCAGAGGCGTGCACAAATAAAACATTGTAAAAGAGTTAACCAAACATTTCCCCCTCAAACCAGGATGTGTGCAGTGTTACTCAGATTAACCGAAATGAGCCTACAAACCAACCATCATGGATAATCAGCTTGCAATGACAAGCAGCTGGAAATTCCATAGACAATCCAAAATACGATGCCTTACTGCAAGGTAATAATGGCCTTCATGGTTCTTATTAAAGTAATGGTCAGTTTGAACTTCCACTCAGAACTTTAGTAGGACTGAAGACAAATCTTTTGGAAAGGCTAACAATGTCCAGGAATCTTGGACTAATTTCTGTGCCATGCATTCTGAGGCCTTCTGCAAGGATAATTTATTTATTTATTTATTTATTTCATACCATTTGTTAGCTTCCCCCTCATGCCTACGGCATCTCAGGGCAGCGTACAATATTATAAAACCCAATATAATAATAAAAAACAACAATAAATCAACCCCCAGCAATTTAAAAACATCACTAAAAAACAGCCGCCCCGCCCCCCTATCCTATCCCTCCCCTCCCCTCCGAAGGCCTGGACCAACAGCCAAGTCTTACAGACACGTTGAAAGGCCAACAGGCCCAGGGCCAGGCGAGCCTCCTCTGGGAGGGAATTCCATAACTGTGGCCTGGCCACCAAGAATGCCCTCTCCATTGTGGCCCACCCGTCTTACACGGGGAACCTCCAGAAAGGCGCCCCCGGTGGACCAAAGGGATCGCTATGAAGCACGGAGGGCGAGGCGGTCCCTGAGATATGAGGGGCCCAGACCATGCAGAGCTTTGTAAATCAATACTAACACCTAGAATCTGGCTCGGTACGCTATTAACGTCAGCCCAAGGTCTGCTCTCCAGAAAGGCACACACACACTAGGGGCTCATTCAGACGTGTGTTTAAATCACACAGCTGTGGCGGCGGCATCGTGAGATTTAAAGAACCCCGCACTTCCAGGTTGGTGTGAATGCGGTGAGCGTACACATTTCCACCTAGCCCGAATTTTTGGAGCGCGGTTTGAAAAGTTGCTCCGAGCAGCTTTTCAAACTGCGCTCCAAAAATTCGGGCTAGGTGGAAATGTGCGCGCTCACCGCATTCACACCAACCCGGAAGTGCGGGGTTCTTTAAATCGCACGATGCTACTGCCGAAGCTGTGCGATTTAAACACATGTCTGAATGGGCTCTCAGGATGTGCGAATGTGGTTCGGGAGTTCGGAGTTGAGACCGAACTCAGCTCGTTCAGACGACTGAACCGTTCGAATGCCTGAACAGTTCGGCCGAGTTCTGTATCATTTGGATGAGTTCGGGCAGGAAAAACGGGGTAAACAAGTCCAGGGAGGAGGGGGGCAGCTGATGAGCAGACTTCCTGGCGCCAGGGGTGGAGAGGCTTGGAATAGAAGCCTGCCTGCCCAATCACAATCCCTCTTTTCCTCAGACCACTGACTTCGCAGGCTGCAATTGGCATGGGGCTAGGCTGCATGGAGCCAATGGGGCTTGTGGAAAGGCGGGCACAGCAAGTAACAAACGTCATTGCCCTCCCCCCTTCCGAATCCTTATGAGCTAGCCACTGATCCTTTCAGCAGCGTTTCCAGAAGTGTTCCTCTCCCAGCAGTTTGCTTTCCTAACAATCCATTCCCATCCTCCTCCTATTTCACTCATTCCCACACATTTACCTCCCTAGCTTCATTTATTTACCTTAGATTAGATAGATTTAGGAGTTATTTTTATTTTTTAATTTTAATTTTATTTTTATTCCGGTTAAACGATATCGATACCAAAAATAAAATCTTTGAAATTGGTATCGGTATTGATATTGAATACGACATTGCACAGTCTTTGCCAGCCTATCTGAGTGCCCTGGCAGGTTGAAAAGTTCAAAGCTCAGTCTGCCTGCCTTCTTCTGCACACTGCCTGTCTGCTTGCCCCTGGGGGTCCCTGGAGTGCCCCAAGCCTCGCGGCGGGTCCGAACTCCGCCGAACGTCCGAACTGAACTGAACCGAACCGAACTCGGTTTTCAGACCGAACGACCAAAAGACCGAACATCCGAACCCCATTGTGTTCGCACATCCCTAACACACACACACAAGCATGCATTGATTAGAGCACTGCATTAATCAATAATGCATCAATGATGAATTTATTAGAGCACAATTTATTTTGACTAAAATGATAGTCTAGGGCATTTTATTCTATTTCTCCTAATAACAGTTAACAACAATCTACAAAGCTCTACAAGGAGCCTTGTATAGCTCACTCGTGTAGACCATTCTATAGCCAAATGACTCCATTCTATATGCTTTCATTTCTCTCTTCTTTCCCTTGCTTTCTCTTTTCAGTTTTTCCTTGATGGCACCTAGTGATGATAACAGCAATGTTTCGTGGGGTGTTTTTAGACAAGCACCTCCCCACCCATTACCACCCACCCATCATGTATGTTGCCGGGCACCAATGCACGATGGGTGAGTAATGGCTGGGGAGATGCTTGTCTAAAAACACTCACAGACAGTTTCAATGCAGTTGTCTCTCACACACTAATAGCTGTCTGAAATAAAAACTCTAGAATGATGAGAGAATGTAAAAATGGTGACCTTTTTGAATGCCTTGAAGAGGCATTTTGGAAACGTAGCAGGGCCAGCCTTGGAATTTTTGGGGCCCAGGGCAAAGAAAAAATGCAGGGCCCCTGGTGGCTCTTCCCCAATTGGGGGCACCCTCTGTGAGGCCCTAAAAGTGGTCATGTCTGGGGCCCTGCTAGGAGCAAGTGGGGCCCCCGTACCCTGCCCCGGTGAAAACAGGGGGGGCCTGGAAAGACTGGGGCCTGTTGCGGTTGCTCTGGGTCACCCTGTGGTAAGGCCAGCCCTGATAAATAGATTAGATGATAGATTGGGAATTGGGAGACTCAAAAACTATTTCTAGTTAGTCTTCTCTGCCTTGCCTTTCTGTAACTCTGCTTTCCATTATACCCTTTGTTGGTTTCATTGGCTTAGATTTTCAGCTGTACACAACAAGGACATTTTTTACTGATACTTCATAGACTAGGCATTGATTTTGTTTGGGGCCTCTAATCTGTAGGAAGGTACTACAGTGTAGTAAAGCCTCATAAGATCAGGATCTATCTTATCCAGTAAGAAGATTCAAAGACACCAATGAGCATTTAGTCTGTGATCTTTAGGCCACTTCTGTGAGGCAAATCCTACTCTGGGCTTCCAATCAGCTCCCTCCTTCCTAGAGTCTTCCCTGGTGGCTTTCTGTCTTAGTTACTGTCAGGACCCTATCTGGGGCATGAGTTGGCTCAGAAAGTGAGTCAGACAACGTCAATATTGAGGCGAGGGAGTAGGTACAGGGTCAGGACAAGTTTAAGTGAGATCAGGATCAGATTCAGAGCAGGGTCCAGAGGAAACCAGAGTGGATTCAGCGAAAGGGCAGGGTGAATTCAGACCAGAAAGGAGGAGGCAGGAAAATATGCTGGCAGGTAGCCATTCAGGAAGCTGGATGGGACAAGGCTAGGGCAAGAGCCAATCAGGAGGCTAAGGGGTGGGGCCATGACAGCCCTATATCGGAAAGCCTAATCCCAGCCAGATCATGATGGCACATTTAATTTGATTGTATTTATTTGTTTGTTTTTGCTTAGATTTCTTGGCCGCCCACCCCTGCTATAGCAGCTCAGGGCAGCTCAGAACATTTAAAAACCATATAAAGATATATAAACATAAATAACATAATCCATAAATAAATCAAAATACAAATAATATAAAAACAGCAGTAAAAAACCCCCAAGGTGGAGCAAAATAAAACCCCTCCCTCTCCCAACCTCCCACCCATCTCCCTCACCAAAGGCCTGGCAGAACAGCCAGGTCTTACACTGTCTTCGGAAAGAGGGAAGGTCCAGGGCCAAGCAGACCTCCGTCGTGAGGGAGTTCCACAGCCTGAGTGCAGCCACTGAGAACGCACTCCTCATCGTCACCACCCAATGACCCTGAGGAGGGCGCTCCTAGTGGACTACAGAGACCAATACAGGACACCCCTAGGGCAAAATGGAGTTGACACCCCTGGGGCAACAATTTGAAACCTGGTTTCTTACAGTTACAGGCTGACCCTTACAAAGTTCCTGGCTTATGTAGAGCTAGTTGGCATTAGGGATGGGCGAATGCAGTTCGGAGCTCGGACCGAACTCGGTCTGTTCGGTCGACCGAACCAAACTTCCGAACCGAACTTGAATTTCAAACCGAACCAAACCGAACCGAATT
The DNA here is from genome assembly GCA_003113815.1 of Sphenodon punctatus. NCBI lineage: Eukaryota > Metazoa > Chordata > Lepidosauria > Sphenodontia > Sphenodontidae > Sphenodon > Sphenodon punctatus. The sequence goes on from QEPC01002813.1 coordinate 700,593, forward strand.
TCCGAACTCCGTTCTGTTCGCCCATCCCTAGTGGCAACACACACCAAAAAACCTGTTTTTGAATAGCCAAACTTGGTTCGGAAGTTCGGAATTCGACCGAACTTGGTCTGTTCAGTTGACCGAACTGAACTTCCGAACCGAACTCGAATTTCAAACCGAACTGAACCGAACCGAATTTCCAAACTCAAATTTCAAACCGAACTGAACCGAACCGAATTTCTGAACTCTGTTCTGTTCGCCCATCCCTAGTTAGCTTTAGGGCAGGTGTAGGACCTACTTAGGACTGGATCCCACAGAGACTTATAACAAGCACCCCGCCACGTATTGTAAAAAAAATAGTAATTCAATGTGGAGTTTAAAGTAGACAATTCCTGGAAAAAACTGGAAGTTTGTCTGTCATCCAGACTAGACTTCTTCAAGCTTAGTCATTCCACTCTTGTGGGTAGTGGCTGACTCCTACGTTGAATGAAAGCTGTGGTTTGGGGTCTAACCTCATGCATCTCCCTCTGACTTTTCTCCTTTTGAAGTACCACAGTGGTCCCAATTTGAAAATGGACTGTTTTTTTGTTTATCCTTAATACAGGATATTGCTATCTGTTGCAAAAGGCATGCATGCTCAGGATTAAAAGTACGTTCTTAAAAAGAGGGCAAACAACCAAGCAGTTTCTCATTTTTTGTAAGCATCATCAAGGGATATAATCTCACTTATCTGTGTCATTGTTGCCTAAGCTTGGACCATTGACTCATCATGGCTCTTCTCTGGTAGCGTCCTTATTTCTCATTCACACTAGCGTAGGCCCTGTTGCACCTTTTTGATAGTACCAGAAACAGGGCAGAAGAGGGCATATCTCCCCCTGATTTTCTCAAAGAGACTACCTTCCTTTCTACTGCTTAATTTTGAGGCTGCTTCTGCAATGGACACCACAAAACCCTAGCTCTGGCAGAGCAGTGTGGAAGAACAGCTGGAGCCAGGGCCAGAAGCAGCAACAAAGTACAAGTTTGGAGGTGTGTGCGTATGTGTGTCAGGAGCACCACATTGGAGGTAACAGACCAAGGGCCCTAGCAGCCTACTAGCAAGAGTGGAGGCTGGCAGCTGGCCGGTGTAAAGAAGCAAGGAGGAAAGAGAGTGAGGAGTGTGGCCAGGGAGGGAGAGAGAGAGAACAAAGAGCAGGGGAAAGGAGAGAGGGAGCAGTTGGGATGGGGAGGAAAAGGGAGGCTAGTGAGCGGGGCTGCCCTGGTGGCATGCAGGGCTTGAGGGAAAGGGAGCTTTGGGGCAGACAGTTTGCCCCTGGCCATCAGACTTGAGGGGCCCTCCAAGGGGCTCCCCACTTTGTTCAAGGGTGCAGCTATAATAGGTGCAGGTGGGGCAGCAGCTGTCCTGGGGGCTCATGAGCTTTGGGGTCCCATGCAACCTGATGCATCTGTGTTCCCTGTTGCTGTTGAGAAGAGATGAGGACCAATGCCATGATCAGGAAAGGAGAGGTGTGGTTTCTGGGATGCTTCCAGGTTGCCTCTGACCACAGAGCCCACTTCTCTGGTTCCCAGAGTTAACAGGGGCAGGGCCTCCCTGGGTGTGGGCCTGGGCATACCCGGATACAAGAGAGCCTGCCACCCGGAAGGAGTACTGAGCAGGTGGGCATCACACCTCTGCCCCTGTCTACCTGCATAGCACTTAGGCAAGATTGTCGGGTTCTGACCCTCTGCCCCAGCATGCCTTGCTGTCCTGCTCAGATAAGCCTGACCTCCCTACTTCTAGTAGCCCCTCACCTCTTCCTACCCCAATGAACCCTTTCCTCCCCTCTTCCAGTCTTCCCTCCCTCCCCACTTTCCACTGCTCTGGCAACCTGCTGTAGTCCCCCCTTCCCCTGACAGTTCCCCATCTGCCTGTGCCAGTGACTCTCCTTGCCTCTGCAACTTTCCCTGCACCAGTGACCTTGGTGACCCCAGCCTCCCTGCCCCGGCAACCCTGGCCTCCTCAGTGTCCCCTACCCCAGTGAACAACACCTCTCCAACACTCCTTGTACCAGGGGATGGGAGGGACATTCCTTCTTCTTCACCACAACCCATTCCAACCTATCGAGGCTCTGGGGTAAGGAGAGAGGGTTCTTGTGGCATTTTGCCCAGGGTCTCGTGGTAGCCCTACCTGTTTAGTGTCAAGGCCCTGTGGGGTTGGAACAGAGCCTCTAATGATCATGGGTAGCAACTCCAGTGGTCAGGGTATCCCTCCTTGCCGGAAACCCCTGTTACATACACCTTTGGCCAGAGCTGTAAGAAAGGAGGCAATAAGGAGAAAAAGAGTAAAACAAACAGAGGGCAGTGAATCCTGCAGTGGTGAGCTACAGCAACAACAGGGCGACAGCAAGAAATATGTGCATCCGCATAGCAGTGATACACAGCTGAAATATTTCAAGAAGCTGTCACTGGGGCTTGCCCCTCAAAGACAGGTTGAGACCCAATAATTTTGATCCAAAGCCCATTGTTGTAAATGGGAATCTTAAATTAGGTTCCCTAAAACTGACCTTGCTTTCTCTACCCAGAGGGAAATGGTCTCTGGATAAGGAAATGCAATGTTCCCAGTCTTGCAAAAAGCACCTCTCTACACCCATTTGCCAGTTTTTTGGCTTACAAGCCCCAGGTGCAAGACAGAGCCTACTCACCCTTGCTTTGGCTACACAAAAAGTTACTAATAAAGCAATATGCACCTTGGTCAGGTCTTGTTGCCTCAAAGATCCACAAGTACAATTTACATCATGATAACTATTGGAAACTATTTCCTAACAAAAGCAAATGTTCAATAAACTCAATTAACTATTTTCTCACTACCTAATGATTTCAAATAAAATACAAAATAGTGGCTTTGTGTTCATGTTTTCGGGGAGAATTGCATGAAGATGATGCAGATGTACCACTATGGCACCACAAATGAGCTCCCATAGCTTTAGCAAGGCCCTTTTCCAAATCTGCCTATGTCGTCAACTTTATATCCATTGTGCCATAGGCTGTAAAACCTTGCTTACCTGAATCTCTCCAATTTGGATCTTTTTCCTTATACCAGACATGCTTCGCGTCCCCTTTTACTTTTGCAGAGGATATAAAGCATGTCTGTTTATATTGTACAGAGATTCATTTTGGATATGGAATTTTATTTTATGGATTTTTCATAAACATATTAATTTTTGTATTTAATTATAGTAATTACAGTAATCTTTTGCGTTTTGCAGTTGCTGGTGTTTTTTGTTTCTGTTTTGCTACTGTCTTTACCCCCCTCTTTTTGTTAATAAAAGTGTGTGTGAAGAACCATGTGGCTACTTTGTAAATCTGATCAATCTAAAACTTTCTAGATCATGCTGTGAAAGTAGTGACAATGCCTCTAGTAGAGTGAGCCTTAAAACTCACAGGAGGGTCTTTGTTTGCCTTCTGATAGCAGAGAGATACGTACTCTATCTGCCATTTAGATATCGTTTGGGAGCACACCCTTTCTCCTATATTGGGGCCCCCAGATCATAAGAAACGGAATGTATCCCTTTGGAATGGTTTGGTTCTGTCTAAATAAAATGAGATTGCTCTTTTGACATCTAAGGAATGTAGTGTTCTTTCTGTCCTGTCGGAATAGGGCTTAAGGAAGTAAACTGGTAAGTTAACGTCCTGGAACATGTGGAATTCAGATACTACATTAGGTCTAAAGAAGGGGGAAGTCTGAGTATAACTTTATTGCTGTGGAAACCTAAGGTGGATCTATACGCAACTCGACTAACTCTCTCGCCTTCCTTGTGGAAGTAAGGGCTACTAGCATGGACACCTTTAAAAAGAGGAGGTGGAATGAACATGTAGCCAATGGTTCAAAAGGTAGTAACATAAATAAATAAAATAATAATAATAAGCATTTATATAGTGCCAGCAGTGTACCTGGCCCTTTACAATTGCTATTATTAGAGATAGGTCCCTGCTCAGTGGGCTTACAGTCTAAGAGCATTTTTAGACAAGCATCTCCCTACCCATTACCCACTCATCACCCACCTATCATTAGGGATGTGCAAATGCAGTTCAGAAGTTCGGTGTTCGGCGCGAACTCGAATAGTTCGGTTGACCGAACTGAACTTTCAAACCGAACTCGAATTCGACCGAACTGTTCTGTCGAATCCAAACTAGTTCAGAAGGCCAAAAAACCCGGTTTTGAATGCACGAACTCAGTTCGGAAGTTTGGAATTGGTTTGAACTCGAATAGTTCGGTCGACCGAACCAAACTTTCAAACCGAACTCAATTTTCGAACCGAACCAAACCAAACCGAATTTCTGAACTCAGTTCTGTTCGCACATCCCTACCTATCATGCATGTTGCAGGGTTGCATAGAGCACCAATGCAGCCCTGCAACATGCATGATGGGTGGGTAATGGGTAGGGAGGTGCTTGTCTAAAAACACCCTAAGATGGACAAGGATGAGGAGAACACAGGGACACACACACACACTCCCATTTATTACATATGGGAAACTGAGGCTGAGAGGTTGTGACTTGCCCAAGGCTACCCAGTGAATTCATGCCCTCTTGATAATACTAAACCAAAATCCCATGGAGGGCATCAAAATACACATGTTAAGAAAACCTTTCCTGAACCTTTTGAGGACAGGGTGAGAAAAGAATCACTTTGTTATCAATTGGTAGGTATGTGATGGGCAGATACGATTGCTAGATGCACCTTTAACAATGATGTGGTCAATCCTTGTGCCTTGAGGTGAAACAGGTAAATCAATATTTCTGTAACAGAGACTGTAGCTGGGTCAGTGCATGCACTTGTATCACAAGGAGTAAATCATGTCCATTTTGCCTCATATGCTTTAATGGTAGAAGGTTTCCTAGCACTTCTGAGGCTGTGTACAGTACACCCTTAGGGGGGCAAATGAGATAAATCCTTTTGGGTTAGTGAAATATCAGCCATACCATTAAATGTAGTGAGTGGATGTCTGGGTGAAGTATGTTTCCATTGTTTTGTGACAGGAGATTGTGTAGAGGGGGAAGCCAACGTTGCTTCGCTGACACCTGTTTCAGTTGAGTGTACTGGGGTTGTCTGGGCCAGTCTGTGGCTATAAGAATGCGAGAGGCCCTGTTGTGTTGTATCTTTCGTAGAATGCTCAAGGTAAGGCCGCTTTTAGATGAGCGGTGTGCAATTGCGCATCGCGATTGTGCATAATTAGAAATGGCTGCATGTATGAATTACACGAGACGGAAGCGGGGTATTATGCGCATATTATGGCGGTTGCGCATTTTTAAAGTCCGCCAATTAAATACCTCGATCATGAGGTATTTAATTAGTGGACTTTAAAAATGCGCAACCGCCATACTATGCACATAATACCCCGCTTCCGTCTCATGTAATTAATACATGCGGCCGTTTCTAATTATGCACAATCGCGATGCGCAATCGCGCACCGCTCGTCTAAAAGCAGCCTAAGTGGGAAAGGAGGAAAGACATATGTGAAATTCTTTCCCCAGCCAAGCAGGAAAGTGTTGCTTATTGAGGATGCTGTGTGTTTTTCTTTGCTGCAAAACTGTGAACATAGTGTATTCTCTGGAATGGCATAAGGGTCTATTTGGAGATAACCCAAGAAAGAAAGGTTTGATGAGTCACGTGCCTGTTTAGCATCTACTCGTTCTGTTGAGCGGTGTGCCTGCTCAGGTCATTTGCTATACAGTTTTGCTCTCCTACTACATGTGTGGCTATGTGGCGAACTTTGTGGGCTACTGCCAATTCCACAATTTCATGTTTTCCCTGCAGTTGTGATGAATGGATGTCCCATTGTCTGTTTATGTACCACATCATTGTAGTGTCCATGGATATCTGTACTGTGGTCCTGCAGATATGGGGAAGGAAAGCTCTTAGAGATAGGCAAATGGCACTAAATTCCAAGAGACTGATATTAAACGTTTGCTCCCAGGTATTCCATAGCCCATTGTTTTTATGTCCTTGTAATGGATGTCCCAGCCTGAAAAGGAAGTATTGATAGTAATAATAATATTTGGAGTGGAAGGGAGGAAAGTCATATCCTGCAGGTTGTCCTCTAGGGTCCACCAATGAAATGTGAGAAGGGTAGATGGTGATATCGTGATATGTGTTGATAGCGGATCTCAGGATGGAAAACAGCAGCCTAATTCAGGCAAAGCCAATCCTCATCATTGAGGAGGGTGCAGAACCCTAACCAAGTGGAGAAAGGAACCCCAGCGGGGGTGGGGGTGGGGGGGTGGGGTTGGATACTCCTAACACACACACACGTTAACACACCCTTTCAATCTCAGGAACTAGCAGACCAGTTTTTTTGTGTGGGACAAACCTCCAGGGGAATAAGGGAACATTTAGGCAGGCCCAGGGAATGAAGGAGGGAGAGAGGGAGAAGGACAAGAATTCACTAGAGCTAATAATCTAATACACAAAGGGCAGAGAGGGACAGAGGCAAGGCACACTGGAAAGTGAATTGGAGGGAAAGGAGGCACGAGGGGAGCAGAGACAGTAGCCTTAACAGGGAACTATAATAAAAATGCAATATACAAGAGAAAAGAAACACACAGGACACTTAACAACCAGAGACATGCAGGATCACAAGACTAGAAGATCAGAGCAGCCAGTCTACACTTTGATCATGAGCTCAATCACTGGCAGTGAACTATTGGCTTCCCCAGGCTTAAATAAGTTGCTGCCACTGTGTCCAGCTGTGGCTCAATTCCTTGATTGTTTCGGCTCTCTGCAAATTTCTTAAAGGGGCCATGCACCTTCAACTGTCAGGCATTGCGTGGGGGTGAAGGGGCGAAGAAGGTGCTTATACCTGATACTCAGAAATTGTTACTGTCTCATTCCATCTATGTTGGGAAATTTCAGTTTGAGTGATGGACTTCTTTTTATGTTTCTTCAGGTCAGGTGATTCACTCTCTGGAGATTTATCCATACATTTTTTTCTTTGGGCAATATTTTCTTCATAACCTTTCCCTTCTTTTGATTTATTTTAAGGACTGGTGAAGAGATTATTGGCTTATGCTTCTTCATCTGTGCCATGGGTGAAGGGAAACCTGTTCCTGGTGCTGAGGGTGTTGGTGCCAGATATGGAGGGAAAGTCTAGGTGCCAATGGGAAGCTGCTCTGGTGCTGATGGAGTGGCTGCTGCTGAATTGGAATGGCCCTGATGGGGGACCACCTCAGCTGGCAATGGGTCAGTTATCTCTAGTGTATTTTTGGTAAGTATAAATTGAAGGCACATCTGTCTGTCATTTATTGCTCTGCCTGATATGGTTGCACAAACTGAACAATTACAGTGTTTGTGAGTCTCACTTAGACAGATTAGGCACTGATCGGGGGCGTAGGGTCCATTGAGTGAACCTGGCATAAATCTGGGGGCTTCTAGGCACCAGGGGCTGCTGCCTGGCCCTTCAGGGGAAGCCCTGAACCTGGGCTGGGCTGGAGGACGCCTGGGTGCAGGGCACCCCCCACATCATGTGGGGGTGGTCCCCATCCCTCATCTGCCTCTGCCTGCTAGTAGTGCTGCAGCAGCAGCAGCCAATTGGACTGGGAGATAAAGATGTTTTTAAACAAACAACTCCTCCCCATGTGAGTGATCAGAAGGTTGTTGCCTTGTAAAGAAGATTCTTTGTGATAGCTCCTTACATTCTCTCAACTAGGTTTTGCATGCTCACCATATTCAAATAATAGACCATGTGATGGTCTCGAGCTCCTCTAGTATAAAAATCACTCTCCCCCTCAGAATGACAGTTCCTTCCAGCCCTTTCTAGGAATATAAGAAAATTCCATGCGGGGCTGGAAGGGTGGGTGTTGTGAGAATGTTAGAAGCCATCTCGAAGAACCTTGTTTACAAGGCAGAAACCTTCTGTTTGTCTTCGAGTGGCTCCTAAAAGGTGGTTTTTACATGGCTTAGCCAGGTGGGGTGGGGTGACTGTGGGTGCGCCGGTGTGTGAGCGGGGCATGCACATGGCCACAGACACATCCCCACTCACCCTCCACTCATCGGAGTAACCAGGGAAAATGGTGGTTGCTCCGTGCGTGAGGACGAGTGGGGGGTGAGTGGGGATGCATGTTAGGCGGGCCCATGCACACACACACATTCACCAGGGGCACATGCGCTGCATCATTCACACGGGGCTCCCCCACCCATGAACATGCAGAAATTTCTCACTGCTAAATGGATTAGTTAGTTATTCAGAGAATGCTATGTAAGTGCTAACAGGTCTCTGAGGGAGAAACTCAATGAAGAATGTCCCCAGATGCCAAACGTTATGGTGGTTGGAAGGAACTGAGGTGATTCACACTCTGCCCCTCCTATTTATAGCCTCACTCAGAGCTCACCAGTGGCACGAGATGTGAGGGGAGGGACCATGGAGCATGGTGGAGGAACTGCTTTGAGAAGGTTCCCAACTCCATTCTGTGCAGGCACCCACTGGTGTGAATGGATGGAGTCCCACTCAAAGAAGAACCTCCAGCTGCATAATGTTCTCATTTGTCTTTCAGCTGAATTTCAAATATGTTAGCAGGCTGGCTGCCAGTACTAGTTGAACGCGAACGCATACCAAGCGTATGAAGAAATTAAAGACTAGCATGCAGAGGAACACCCCTCACTCTCCCTCTGAAACAGCCTCACGTCCAAAGACTCTCCTCCAAGCTACTAAAGCCATTCAGTTATTCTAAATATGCTCCTGCAGTTTTGAATGACAATCCACCCCTTTCTCTCTACCTCCTCGGCCAAAACCCTTGTTCATGCCATGGTTATCTCTTGCCTCGATTACTGAAACCTCCTTGCTGACCTCCCTCGTTCTCACCTGTCCCCCCTTATCGCAATCCAAAACTCCGCTGCCAAGATCATTCACTCTGCCCGTCGCTTCGACCATGTGCAGCCTCTACTCTTCTCCCTT
>QEPC01002813.1:718069-803155 GCA_003113815.1 Sphenodon punctatus
GGGGGGGCGGGGGGGGGTGAGGCAGTCCCACCATCTCAGTATAGTAGTGACTATGTTATTAACATCTACTTCAGTTAACAATTTCTTTTGGAGCCATTGGTAAACTGCAAGATATTTTTCATTAAAGTAGAGGAAGAGTCTGTTCCATTCTGTTTTTCCTTAACACAGGACCTGACCTAACTCTGACAAAAAACCCATTGACTCCAGTGGGAATTGGGTGAGGACCATTAAAAAAATTAAGGGTGCGATCCTGAAAATGCTTACACACATGCTTAATTTGATTAAGTGAATTGTAGCATCATTGACATGGATGAATCTTGCTTCATGTGTAAAATTAAACACATCCGTGTTTGCAGATTTGGAACCAACATGGAAGCAATAGCAGTCTTGTGTTAGCTTGTTTTAGATGGACTGGACTAGATGGGTGATCTTCACATCATTAGCCTTGAAAATGTTTTTTTCCCCTATTCCACCACAGATGTGGTACTGTTCATAGTGAGGGGCGGTGTCTGGAGCAGCCCAAAAAGTTTCATTTTCCCCAAAGGCACAGAAAGGAACATAAATATTCAATAAAATGTAAAAGAAAAGGAATCTCCAATATCTACACTAATGGCACAGGATGCAGTATTTCAAAATTAGAGCAGTCGATAGGCCCTGGTTCTAGATAAAACAAACAGACCCTTTATCCTGCAAAGATAAAGAGCTTATTGCATTTATTTTAGGAAAATCTGATAACTGGAGGGCTTTGTGAAATGGCTCTCTTTCAATCCACATTCTCAAAATATAAATCTAATGGGAAAGATCCTGGAACTATTCCTTGCAATTCTTACTTCAGTCTTGATGATTATGGTTGAAACATGAGTCAAAAATAGGGTTCCAAGGTCAAAATTTTAAAAATAAGAGACACTGTGAAGCTGTGCAGTTCTGAAATAACTAAGCAACACCCATTAGGGTCTAAAGAGTTGTGGTATTCTAAAAAAAGGATGCTCATTTTGTTCTATAGAGCTGTTGAGTTCTGATCCTTCCCAAAGCCTCCCTTGTCCCTTCTCCTGAAGTGGGCATTGAAAGTATGTCAACAAAATTAACAATATTTTTAAAATTACCTTTAAACTCAATAGGCCTGATCCAATACCCTTCCCAGTCAAAATAGTGGAAGTTCCCCCATTCATATAGACCTTCATCCTCTGACCCTGCACAGCGGGGAACATGTCTTTCCCAGCTGTCTTTAGGTTTGCTAAGACTTGTGGGGGAGGGTGACAAATGGCTTTAGCTCTGTTCCCTCCCCCACACCTCCAGCTGCTTGAGCTGAGGACTGGAGACCCACAATAGTGGTAGCTTCATCAACTTCCAATAAGATGAAGAAAGGTGAGGCAAGCTTGACCATGGTGGAGATGGAGTGAGGCAAGACAGGGGTAGGTAGTAAGGAGCTGTTCATAGGGGTGTGCATGACATTTTCATTATATCAATAATTAAAACGAAAAATGTCATTTTCATTTTCGTTATTGCAATAACAAATACGACAAAAAAAATAACAAAATCAATAATGATAACAAAAGTAGTTATTAATTTTGTTATTGCCTGGCAGCCTGGCAGGTGTTTTTGGAGGGAAATGTGGAGAGGGTAGGAGGGAGCAGAAATCTTGATGCCAGAAACAGTGTTAAACCCTTGAACTGGGAGGGGAAGGACCTGATGGATGTATCTTTGGCCAATGAGCAGTGCAAGCAGAACCCAGCAGTTGAATGGCACCCTGTGATTCCTCAATGTCTCTGCCTCCCAGAACCAATCAGGAGGGCTCTGGGGAAGGGCACTGCAACCCTTAATATTGTAGGGCTGGGCTGCTTCACTCTGTGTTAGCTCTCTAGCTTGTCAGGGTGCGCTTGAAGAAGCTGCTGGTGCTTGCACTAGAAATCTTCCCATATATATCCCTTATTCCCTTCCCTACCACCTGTCACAGGAGGGGGGTGGGGGAATACTGGAATCAGGGAAGACCCCTCCTGCTCACACGGGGCAAGCACACTCATGCTGTACAAGAGAATCTCTGGGAAATAATGCCTGTCAGGATAGTGTTGTNCGCGGAATTGAGTGTGGTTCACTGTGATATCGTAACGTCTGAAATCACCCATCGATACGGACTGTATTGTGGGAAAAATTACAGCCGAGGTGAAGAAACTTTTCTCTCCTGCAGATCTCTTTGAAAATTAATGCATGAGCCACAGGGTAGACAAGAGTTGGGGGTGGAGCGGTTAAGGGATGGGCTCATGATGGGGGAAGGAAGGGGAGGTGCCAGATCATGGATCTGTGCAATGGATGTATGCCCTACCATTGAGTGTAGACAGACGGCAGCTCCAGGAGTGACTGAGCGAGCACGTTTCACCCATAGATTGGCACACCCAAAACAAAAAACAAAAAAAACAAAACATAAGTACAAAAATATAAAATACAATATAAAATATAAAAGTCTCAGAACAGATGAGGTCTGAATAAATAAATTTAAAAAAAAGGCAGTGATTTCACATGACATGGCATATTTACATGCTTCTTCAAAGTCCAGGTTTGGCAAAGTTGGGTTGGGGGGGTAGACACTCACCACCCCTCCTGGAAGTTGCCTGGGCACCATTGTAAACAGAGGTGCTCAGCAACTTCTGCATGTTTTGAGACCTGGACTTGTAAGTCTGGCACGCGTCTTCTTCAGTCCAGAGGATTTACAAGTCTGGGTCTCAAAACATGTGGAAGTTGCCAGGCACTGCTGTTTACCATGGCACTCGGATGACTTCTGGGAGGGGGGTGAGCATGTAAATCCCCCCGGCACTCATGTTTGTTGAACCAGGACTTTGAAGTCTGGGAGAGTGGTTATACATTTTGAAGTCTGGGAGAAAGCTGTAAAAACGCCCATTGATTGTTGACCTGGGAAACTTATTGTCATGGGATCTTGTGAAGTGTAACTAGGTGCAAAGATGGATTTAAAAAAAATCAAGGATGATAGGACTGTTGTATGGACTAGATGAGCAATCTCAGTATGCCAGTGACTATGCTCTTAACATCTACTTCAATTAACAATTTATTTTGGAACCATTGGTAAACTGCAAGATATTTTTCATTAAAGTGGACCTTCAAGGTCCACATTAAATGAAACCACATTAAAGTGGATTACTGCAACGCGCTCTACGTGGGACTGCCCGAGAAGTTGGTCCAGAGGCTTTAGCTAGTGCAGAATGCTGTGGTGCATCTCCTTACAGGTGCGGGTCGCAGGGAGAACATGACACCAGTGCTCTGGGCTCTGCACTGGCTGCCTATAAAGCACCGGGCCAGGTTCAAGGTGCTGTTTAACCTTTAAAGCCCTTCACGGCCTGGGCCCTGCTTATCTGTGTGACCGCCTCACCCCCCATGTGCCTGTGTGACCCTTGAGATCATTTGTAGGAGCCTCTTTGGAGGTTCCCCAGGTGAGGTGGGTGGCCACCGATGTTAAATCTTTTTCGGTGGTCACCCCTGTGCTGTGGAATTCGCTCCTGGAGGAGGCTCGGTTGGCTCCCACTCTCCTGCTGTTCCAGCATGTATGTGAGACCTGGCTGTTCCGTCAGGCTTTTGGCAAGTGGTAGGGGTGGGGGGTGGGGGGGTTTCCCCACATTGTATTGTATTGTTAAATTGTTTAAACATTTTTTTTTTACTGAGTGTTGTTGGCCGCCCCGGGCTGCCCTGTGGGCAGGAGGGGCGGGATATAAATTTAAAATAAATAAAAATAAATACATAAATTAAATAAATGGCTAGCTAAAGCCAAAAGGGTCCAAATGGTGCACATTTGTGCTCAGGATGTATCTCAATCACTGATTGCTGGAAGCTGGGATTAAATGAAAGGAAATGGGCACTCCTTAGGACTGGATGCATATTTGTTCCTGAGTTCTGTCACTGAGTAAGGTTACACAATTGCCGAGGGCCTGATCCACACGTGGCCCTTTGGTGGGCTGTTGCTGCCACCACACTGTGTGGCAAGCATGGCTGCATGCCACAGGCGCTAGTGCCTGTTGCACAAAGCCCCACAGTGCTGCTGTCCTTTCACCCTCTGAGGGAACCAGGCATTTTGATGATTCGGATCAGACTTCGGAACAAATGGCTCAGCAGCCATTTTGCACATGTGCAAACAGCCAATTGGAATTCTGATTGGAACTTCATTCCAATTCCAATCAGAATAAAAACAGCCGTTCTGATTTCACTCAACTTTTCAAACCATCCCTATCATACATGCCTTGTAGACTTCCCCTGAAGCACCTTGAGCTGGCCGCTGTTGGAGACAAGGTACTGAACTAGATGAGCCATTTATTTATTTTTATTTATTAAAAAAAATAATATCCTGCCCCTCCTTCCACAGGCAGCTCGGGGCGGCTCACAACAACACAAGTCCAACAATTTTAAAACTATAAAATAATTAAAACATATCATTCCCCCCCGCATCCCTCTCCTCCCCCCCCCTACCCATCTCCAAACACCTGATGGAACAGCCAAGTCTTACAGCTTTTATAAAAGGAGGGAAGGTCTGGGGACAGCCGCATCCCCAACAGAAGGGAGTTCCACAGCCTCGGTGCCACCACCAAGAGCACCCTCCCCTGCATGGCCCCATGCAAGACTCAGGGGACCACGAGAAGGGCATCCCTGATGACCGCAGGGGCCGGTCCAGTACCTGGGGGGGCGGGGGGGGGTGAGGCAGTCCCACCATCTCAGTATAGTAGTGACTATGTTATTAACATCTACTTCAGTTAACAATTTCTTTTGGAGCCATTGGTAAACTGCAAGATATTTTTCATTAAAGTAGAGGAAGAGTCTGTTCCATTCTGTTTTTCCTTAACACAGGACCTGACCTAACTCTGACAAAAAACCCATTGACTCCAGTGGGAATTGGGTGAGGACCATTAAAAAAATTAAGGGTGCGATCCTGAAAATGCTTACATACATGCTTAATTTGATTAAGTGAATTGTAGCATCATTGACATGGATGAATCTTGCTTCATGTGTAAAATTAAACACATCCGTGTTTGCAGATTTGGAACCAACATGGAAGCAATAGCAGTCTTGTGTTAGCTTGTTTTAGATGGACTGGACTAGATGGGTGATCTTCACATCATTAGCCTTGAAAATGTTTTTTTCCCCTATTCCACCACAGATGTGGTACTGTTCATAGTGAGGGGCGGTGTCTGGAGCAGCCCAAAAAGTTTCATTTTCCCCAAAGGCACAGAAAGGAACATAAATATTCAATAAAATGTAAAAGAAAAGGAATCTCCAATATCTACACTAATGGCACAGGATGCAGTATTTCAAAATTAGAGCAGTCGATAGGCCCTGGTTCTAGATAAAACAAACAGACCCTTTATCCTGCAAAGATAAAGAGCTTATTGCATTTATTTTAGGAAAATCTGATAACTGGAGGGCTTTGTGAAATGGCTCTCTTTCAATCCACATTCTCAAAATATAAATCTAATGGGAAAGATCCTGGAACTATTCCTTGCAATTCTTACTTCAGTCTTGATGATTATGGTTGAAACATGAGTCAAAAATAGGGTTCCAAGGTCAAAATTTTAAAAATAAGAGACACTGTGAAGCTGTGCAGTTCTGAAATAACTAAGCAACACCCATTAGGGTCTAAAGAGTTGTGGTATTCTAAAAAAAGGATGCTCATTTTGTTCTATAGAGCTGTTGAGTTCTGATCCTTCCCAAAGCCTCCCTTGTCCCTTCTCCTGAAGTGGGCATTGAAAGTATGTCAACAAAATTAACAATATTTTTAAAATTACCTTTAAACTCAATAGGCCTGATCCAATACCCTTCCCAGTCAAAATAGTGGAAGTTCCCCCATTCATATAGACCTTCATCCTCTGACCCTGCACAGCGGGGAACATGTCTTTCCCAGCTGTCTTTAGGTTTGCTAAGACTTGTGGGGGAGGGTGACAAATGGCTTTAGCTCTGTTCCCTCCCCCACACCTCCAGCTGCTTGAGCTGAGGACTGGAGACCCACAATAGTGGTAGCTTCATCAACTTCCAATAAGATGAAGAAAGGTGAGGCAAGCTTGACCATGGTGGAGATGGAGTGAGGCAAGACAGGGGTAGGTAGTAAGGAGCTGTTCATAGGGGTGTGCATGACATTTTCATTATATCAATAATTAAAACGAAAAATGTCATTTTCATTTTCGTTATTGCAATAACAAATACGACCAAAAAAATAACAAAATCAATAATGATAACAAAAGTAGTTATTAATTTTGTTATTGCCTGGCAGCCTGGCAGGTGTTTTTGGAGGGAAATGTGGAGAGGGTAGGAGGGAGCAGAAATCTTGATGCCAGAAACAGTGTTAAACCCTTGAACTGGGAGGGGAAGGACCTGATGGATGTATCTTTGGCCAATGAGCAGTGCAAGCAGAACCCAGCAGTTGAATGGCACCCTGTGATTCCTCAATGTCTCTGCCTCCCAGAACCAATCAGGAGGGCTCTGGGGAAGGGCACTGCAACCCTTAATATTGTAGGGCTGGGCTGCTTCACTCTGTGTTAGCTCTCTAGCTTGTCAGGGTGCGCTTGAAGAAGCTGCTGGTGCTTGCACTAGAAATCTTCCCATATATATCCCTTATTCCCTTCCCTACCACCTGTCACAGGAGGGGGGTGGGGGAATACTGGAATCAGGGAAGACCCCTCCTGCTCACACGGGGCAAGCACACTCATGCTGTACAAGAGAATCTCTGGGAAATAATGCCCGTCAGGATAGTGTTGTGGCCTTTAAGATCTCCAAGAGATCAGGCCTCTCTCCTCATAGGGCACAGAGCTCCTTTGTGAGAGAACAGCCTCGCACCACACATGTTCACTGACCACGGGGAGGACGGAAACATGTGAGGTCGTTCGTGGGGGTCCACAAGGGTAGGGGACCAGGTCCAGGGGGAAGGATAAAGGGGCTTTCACTCTCCACATGGGGAAGGGCAAACCCCAGGAACGGGGGAAAGGGCTCACGCTCCTCCCAGCCACCACACTATCACACAACCAATCCTAGGGACCATACAAGGAGACACAATCGCGCTACCACGGACTCTCACAATAAACCCAGACCAGGGGGGGGAGAGACAAGGACAAGCTCAAGGGCAAAGACACAGGCAAGGGCAAAAGGCAACAGGCAAAAGACAATAAGTCACACTTAGCTTCCTTTGGACCAGCTTCTCAGGCTCTTATTACTGGCGCTGTGTGTCTCACAGTGCCAGTATTTGTAGCGCAGGCTCCACCTGCTGCCGTGCCTGGAGCTGTGCAGAACGCTGCATGGGCTCCCGTGATGACCTCACACTGCGTGAGGTTGAAGAGTGGGGCTCTGCAGGATTGGCTCTCGGTGGTTGCCTCAGTAACGGGACGCGGTAACATGGCTGGTTGAGGTTCCATGTCAGTTTCAAGTGGCGCTGGCGCCGCGGCTCGAGCAGGGATGTGGAGGGCGGTTCTCTATGGCCCTCTGGAGCACTGCAGCTGTCTCCATGGGTGCCCCTGACGGAGGGGCTGACACCACCTAATCCTTATTCCTTAGGTACACATATGTATATAGAGACTAGAGATAGATTAGGGATAGTAGATATACCTCTGAGTTTTCCTTTTCCCTTCCCCTGTCTGTCTCCCCCTGTCCTTATATTATATAGATATAGATACTAGTTGTATATATATAGATTAGATAATGAGATACTAGGCTGTTTTATTATATATATTAGGATTATAAGATAGGAACATTTTGTATTATACATAGGTTTGGGATTTGGCAAACCGAGGCCGATGTGAAGGGTGACATCCAAGATGGCATCTGCAGCTTGCTAATGCTGCCAGTGCTACCCCCACCCTAACTTCTCAACCTCATGAATTTATCCTTGTCTTTCCTGAGGTTCACCTCTCCCTTGTCTCCCCTTTCCTTGTCTCTCTTAGGCCATTTTTAAATGGACCGCGGTGGGTGGAGGTGGGTGTGCGCCCGTTCCCATGGGCACACATTCATCTCCACCCATGGAGCATCAGGCATTGTAGCCTATTGCTCTGTGCATGAAGCGAAACTGCATGGAGATGGGTGGGGGGGATCTGGTGTGAAAAGGGCCTTAGATTATAAGCCCCCTGGGGTAGGGTCCTGTCTATAACTATTGATTGTATGTGCCAGGTGCACTGCTGGTGTAATAATAATAACAACAATAATAATAATAATTAATTAATAATAAATTTATTATTATTATTATTATTATTATTTATTTTATTATTAAGAAGAAGAAGAAGAAAAGAAATAACAACAACAACTAAAATTCATAATTCTATAGGATACCAAAAATAATGGACTAAATAAAGATTTGGGTTTTCTAAGCCACAACAGAAATATGCATCAGACTACCTGCTGTTTACATCTATAGTTGCTATGTTTCTTTCATTTTATTTAAATGTTATCTCTTATCTCGGGGTGTAACTTGGTCCTCAGTTTTCCTTGGAATTGACCGTGGACTGGGGCATTTGGCCTTGGTTTACAAAGTCCCAAATTTTTGAGGACCTGCCCTGAAAATCCAGTACTTGGCCAAACCTTGGGGGAGGGGGGTGTTAGAGGGTGGAGGAAATAGGGCAGCGGGGGCTGGGGGAGGGATGGACTAGGCCAGTGTGGGCTTGGGAAGGGGGAAGGGGGGGCTAGGGGGGCGGATGAGAGGTGGACTACTTAAGGCAGATGGGGACCTAGCAGGAGGTTAGGGGTAAGGTACTTATGCTCCGGAAGGGGTCCTTTGAAGCGTGGCCTCTTCCAGGACTGGTAAGTTAAAAATAAAACAACTGGGCATGCTCAGAAGGGTCTGAATGGCTCCTTCTGAGCATGCTCAGACCTTTCCAAGATGGCACTGGGTGCCATCTTGGATGTGGCCAGCCAGCTTTTCTGAACATGCCCAGTACTGACTGGCCATATCCAACAATGGCACCCATAGTGTGCTGACGCTGCTAACTTGGAAAGGTGTGAGCATGCTCAGAAGGGGGCATTCAGGCCCTTCTGAGCATGCCCAGTTTTTTTGTTGCTTGATGTTTTTGTTTTAACTTACCAGTCAGGAAAGATGTCACACTTTGCGGAACCCCCTTTGGAGGGTTATTACCCTACCCCTGATCATCACTAGGTCCCCAACCCCCTCTTCCCTGGCCCGCACTGGCCTATTCCCTCACCACCAAGACCCCTTCTGGACCCCCTCCCTGTCCCCCTCTGAATTCAGAGAGTTCTCTGAGGGTCCAAGGACTGGCTCGAACATTCGATACTGGTCCTTGGACCCTCAAAAATACATTAAAAAAATAATAATGGAACACTACTCCTTTCCTACACCCCCCTCTCAGGTGCTTACTATTACCTATATAACTACATTTCATTTATTTTGTTTGTCAATACATTATTGATTTCCCCTCATTGTACTTAAATGGTAGAAAGTCTAATGACTTTTTCCTTGACAGGTTCCTCTCAATCGATTGCTTTCACATATATACCTGTCCTTCCTTTGCCTATATAGTTCTGACTTTGTACATGCCTGGGGAATGGCTCTGTGTGACCCAAAAGCTTATTTTCTCTCACCAAAAGAAGTTGGTCCAATAAATGATATAATCTGAACTATCCCTTGTCCCCTCTCCTTGTCTCCCCGCTCTGTGTCTACTACATTGTAAGCCGTAGGCAGGAACCACATCTATCTCATTGTTCTGTAAAGTGCCAGGTACACAGCTGGTACTATACAAATGCTATTAATAATAATAATAATATTAATAATAATAAAAAATAATAAATAATTAATTAATACTTTATATCCATGTCTTACATTTGGGTCCAATATGGCAACCATCCTCTCTCTATACTTAATGATCCTGTGTTCTCTATTACCTGAGGCAAAGCGTGAGCCACTGAAATGCAGGAAAATCAGCAGCTGTGTGGATGCATTTCTATGGGACAAGTGGCAAATTTGCAAGGAGTAGAGCTGAAAGGAGTACCTGACAATGTGAGTAAACTCGTTGACTGCAAATTTTTTGACACAAAATGAACGAATGGAGTAACAAACACTACCTTCCCGATCTTCAATCGATTACCCATTTTTGGTTCATTCGTTTTTTGTTTGGTTCAGCTCTTTCCAGTTTTTACCATTCATTCTCCACCGCTCAGCTTTACGGTTACTGGTGAAAATGAAGAGAAAATCTGAAATAAATGAAATAAACGGACTGAATAAACTGACGCAATGAACAATTTGAATTGGGGGGAAAATTGGTTGCTTGAAAGTTTTGATGCAATGTTGTTTGGGTTGATTACAACCTGCTCAAAATAAACAAATAAACAAATAAACCATGAGCAGCTATTTTTCTTCTAGGGCTGCTTTCCCATGAGACTCCTTGCACAGTCTTTGGAACCGCCAGAGTATGCACTAGTCAAATGATGTGCTGCTCCCGTCTTGTGGAAACGGTGGAAGTACGGCTCTCCTGCCGGCAAGCTTGCACAGCAGACAGAGTAGTGAAATCCTCGTCTGATGCACCAGCGTGTTGGCGTGAGAGCCGCACTTCCGCCATTCTCACGAGACAGGAGCTGCGTGTCATTTGACTAGTGCATACTCTCATGGCGCCAAAGGAGTCTTGTGTGAAATCAGCTTGTGCCAAAAAAGTAATTGTGAGAAAGCAGCCTTATTTAAACTCCAAGAAAGGGTGAAAAGGTATTGTATGATTGGGTCGTAAGTGCTAGTACAGTACAAGCATTCAGTAATGATTAAGTATGGTCACAAGTGGTGGGGTGGAGAGTTCCTAAGAGATTATAATGTATTTTACATTGTTGTTTTTTAATGTTGAAATTTTAACCTGTCCTGAGCCTTAGGGAAAGGGTGGGATACAAACAAACAAACAAATAAACAAAGGAATTACCACTCCACATATCTTCCACGCATAGAGGCATGCAACAAAGAGACCCAAACTAACAGAAGCAAGTGAGAATTAGATTAAATCTTGTTTTATATATACTCCCGCCATTCACTCTGACAGCGTTCAGCTCTCTCTAGCAGTCACATCCTGGAAGGCAATTTGTTGATAAAGCTGGCAAGTGTGTTCACACAGGCAGGAGGATTTCCTAGTGTTCTTTGTTATGAGCGGTATGAATTAATGGCAAGCCTGTTACTGCTGATGCAAGGCTGGACCTGTTTATTTTGGTTTCTAGCCCTCTCCAATGGGCCAAAGAGCGTGATCAGCTGATGCCTTGGGAGTTGTTTTTGTCTCCCAATGTGTAACCATTAGTGTAATATCCTCTTTTTATTGTGCAACACCCTCTTTTTGAAAACTTCCTTTACTAACAATTGCTTAACAGGGAAACTGAAATTATGTTACTGAGTGATCACAGTCTGACCAATATCACAGCCACTTTGGCTCGCTCTGTGTGTTCTTAATCATTTTAATCCAAAAGTTCAATTTCAGATGTATTTTGCATAGGGACAAAGGCTCAACAGCAAATAGGAACCCAAACTTTCATAAAAATAGGAATCCTCAGAGGGGTGACCTGGCCTCTTTTGTATCCAACAATATACCATTGATTTACACTGATCGCTGGACCCTCTCAATAACTTTGGATCCCTCATGCCTATTTCAACCACAACAGATTTGGCAGAAGGGACCAAGAAAAGTGAGGTCCCCAAACTTTGAGATAATCAGTGCACCTGAAAGGGAGATACGGACATGTGTACTGGAGGGGAGGAGGGCAGAGAGTAGCATTTGCCCTGCACTGGACTTCACCATGGCCCTTGTCCTTCACAGTGCCATGACTTCATGATGATCCACCATGTACAGAACGTGAGTTCTTTCTATACTGCAGCCATCTTGTGATTTAGGGCCAGTGACTTAGGAGTAAAATTGTTCAAAAGTACTTAGGTCACTTAGACACCCATCATAAGTCCAGTTGAAAGGCATGGGTAGATTAGGGGTGGTGGGTCAAGTATAGGGGTGTCAGTTTTTGCAGTTTTAGCCTGAGACTCCCATTTTGGCCTGTGAGAGTCTCAGGGTCAAACCACAAAAGGTGGCAAGACAACCATAGCCAAATATGACCCATAGCTAATTGTTATTTGGCCAATGGGTCCAGCCCCTCCCCTTAATAAAGGCGTGGATTAAGTGGAAAGGGAGTGGAGATGAGGTTGAGATCATGTACTTGAAGTTAGAGCATGGTTCTGTTGTGGTTCTAGATCAGGGATGGGGAACATCAGGCCCGGGGGACAAATGTGACCCTCGACAGGTTTTTATGTGGTCTCTTTCCAGTTCCTAGATCTGGACCCTGGATCCATTCTCTACTCTCGAGCACTGAAAAACTGAACTCATGATAATGGAGCAGAGAGAGGGCATGCACACAAGGGTAGGGGACAGATCAATGGCACAGATCCAGGATCTGGGCCCTCCTTTTCTTGAATAAACCCATTAAGCACCCCCGCCCCCAACCTCTATGTGGCCCTCGGAGCTCATGCTAATATTCAATGTGGCCCCCAGGACAGAAAAGGTTCCCCACACCCATTCTAGATGAACACTGAACAGTGTATTCCTCCCTCCATTTTTTGTCAGTGCTAGCTCTTAGCTTGGGCACAAGTCCCATTCTCTTCAACAAGACTCATCCTGGCACTAAGAGAGAGTGAGTCCCACCGAAGTGAAGGAGGCTTGTGCCCACAGTAAGGGCTAGCATGTGTGGGAAGCAGGTGGAGAATCATGCTGTTGGATTTACGATACCTCATTGAAACCAGTCCCTTTTAAGACATATTGTTATTTTAAAAAGTTACTCTTAGAAATCTTAATTAATTTAGGTTAAAAACTTTTTTAAAAAGTATATAGGAGTTAGATGCCCAGTTCTTCTCTCTTTTTTTTTCAGTGTCCTGGAGAATGGAAGGGGGTAGAAACAGACATGTGGGCGGCACAGGAGCTCTCCAGTGCAAGAAACTGCATCCACCAGGTTCAGGAGGAGCACCGAACTGTGCTTATGGCTGGAGAGATCTCTCTCCTCCTGCACACCCCGGGTACAGCAGGGAGCTCAGCAGATGTGCAGGTGTCCGGTCCTGTCCCTGCGCCACTCCCAGCACCCCCATCCCCTGCCATGGCACCCAATTATGGGGTTCAGCCATGGTGGCCTCTGCCCCAAGGCAGGAATGGCAGGGCTGAACAAACATGCTAGGCCACGCTGGTGTTCTCAGAGATTAGCCTGGGCTGTGTCCTCAGAGATTTTCTCAAGGACACAACCTGGGCTAGCAGTAAACGTCTACCTGCCCTGGGGCAGTCCCGGGCCAACATCTGGCAGCACATGAACACACCGACTGTTTTTACCCAGCGGCTAGTTCAGGAGTTCAATAGTATAACTCAGAGGTGGGCAAATGGTGACTCAGGAACCACAGCATGACTCTCAGGCTCCTGTACTGTGGCCCTTGCCAGAAATGGCTACCTGGGGGTGGGGTGGGGAGAGGGGATGCCCATGTGGTTTCCTCAGAAGCAAGAGATGGTAAGCCACAGACAGGGACCGCGTCTATTTCTATGTTCTGTACAGCGCCAGACACATGGCTGGCGCTATATAAATATAATAAAATAATAATAATAATAATAATAATTAATAATAAAGTGAAGCCACTACTTTTCACTACAGCTGTTCTTGGAACTTCCAGGGGCAGTGTACGCTGCTGCCTGAATCTGTCAGACTTCCTGGGAGCCAGAGCTTTGATGTGAGGGGAAGAAGGAAGACATGTTGCCCTGTCCCCAGGACTGGAGGAAGCTGTCATCAGTGTAAGGTGTCTTGTAGCTCACTGTGATATGGAAATGTTGGTATACTGTTCTTGAGATTGGGAACTTTGCCAACCCTGGCATAGCTGTAAAGTTCTGGCTTGCTACTAACCTGAAGAATGGCCCAAGGCCCATGCTCACCAACAGCAGTTGGTCCAATAAAAGATATCAACTCAATTACTTTGTCTCCATCTATTCCTTTTAAAGAGGGGGGCAGACAGCACGGCAACCACATTCTCTTGAGACAGTTCCACTCTGTGTCTTTGAAAAATTGCCTGCGTGTTTTAGAAAATACCCCTCTTATTTTTAAAGAGAAGTAAGCGTTCGCATTGGTTATTGGTAAAGTGGTTTTTGTTTTTTTTAAATTCCCTTGGGGCAAAAGTTCTGGCAGGGAACCATGGTAACCATAAAAACAAAGCCAGCTTTATTGTAATATGAGGTGTTAAGCAGCAAAACGTTATGGAGAACGACAGTAATAGATCACCAAGTGTTAAATAACTCTCAGTTATCACAGAGCTGCTGCTGTTCTTGAAGAATTTGTGGTGGACTTCACTTTGTTTTTCACCATTTCCCCCTTGAGGAGAAGAGAGTCACTTATCTTAATTATCTTTTCTTTTCCCTTACTTTCCCCCTGCCCACTTGCATGGAGGTCTAGGGAGTGGAGTGGTAGTGGCTGTGTTGTAGCTGGGGAATGTGTGAAATGGCTGGGTGTGTACATTCACACAGATCGGGCTGACATATACACGACTAGACAGGAAGCTCTGGTGTGATACAAACAAGATGTGGTTCCTCATGTTTTCCAAATATTTTGGTTCCCTTGGGAGCTGGGAGGCACACAGTTTTGGCTCACCCATGCCCCCCTCTGTTGCAAATGGCAACCAGTGTCACGGAGAATGTGTTGAGTCGGAAACTGATGTCAGGCCTTCAGCACAAGAAAAATGTTGAAATCCTGATGCTTGAAAGACAGTTGTGGTGGATGATTAATTGCAATCTGATTTCCAAGAGCGTAGGAGCCTGACATTTTTAATGTCAATGTGGCCATGATCCAATCACAGAGCCTGATTCTGGTCTTGCTCACAGCAGCAAAAAATGGGATTAATAGAATCATCACAGTATAAAACAAGTGAAGTGTGAGTCACAACAAAAGTAAACCCATGACATTTTTCCATGACAATCTGAGTTGAGCTCCCCTTGCCCCCGTCCCCACCCCAGCCACCCCCTCCACTTATCAGACTGGAAATCTGTTCAGGGTGTTGTGTTCGTGGCACATTATTGGGCAGGAATCTGGTATTGCTCACATGACAAATGCAGTAGATCTTTGCAATTCCACTGGGGATCTGTTTCGAGAAACCATCAGGTTCAAAGATGATGTCAGCATTTTCTTTTAGGAAAAAAAAATATTCCAGGGATGCATAAACAAGGGCAAGATCTTTCTTAAGTTTTAGTTTGCACTGCAGCAAAGGCACGTTGTTCCTTTACTAAGGACTGATGCATATACTTCCTTCCACAAATGATGAGGGTAATGGCTTGCATTCATCTAGAACAGAGGTGGGGAACTTACAGGGGCTAGATCCTTCCTCTTGCAAGATATGTAGGCCAGAGAGTCCTGTGTAGAGGGTGGGGGTGTTGGCCTCCTACATAGGGTGAGTTCCCTGACCATATAGGGTGTGTGGTGTCCTACCTAGGGGTCATAGCAGCCTACATGAAAGGTGTGCCCACCAGACCAGACTTGCTCCCTAACTGCCTGGCGTCTGACAGGCTATTGGTGGCCTGCATGGGTGGTGTGGTGGACTAAATAGTGATGAGGGGAAGCCTCCAGGGGTCAGAGGGCTGGAGATTTCCCACCCCTGATCTAAAAGGATTTCAAAGTGCTTTACAAACTAATTGCAGAGGGTGGATAAGTAAGTAGATAGATGGCTATAGATGTAGGCATGTTTGCAAGTATACATCTGAAGATTGTCAGACAAAAATTTCCTTAAGGTGGGGTTAATGCTGACAGACTCAGGCTTTCAACGTGGTTAAAAGCGTACTTACAAGTGCCGGTGGCAGGACACACATGCAAATTAGGTGCGGCTTTGATGACGCCTGAAAGGCGCCCCACGCATGCTTGAAGCTTTTCGGCACACTGACAAGTCAGCTTTACCGACCTGAAAAAAACAGCTTCAATCAATCATGCATGGGGCGCCTTTCAGACATCATCAAAGCCGTGCCTAATTTGTATGTGCATTCTGCCACCGGCACTTGTAAATACGCTTTTAACCACGTCTGAAAGCCTTAATGTTTCATTGGGTATTAACAAACGGCACAGTAATCACGTTGTGAGTCTGAGTATGTGTTTTGCACTCACCCAAATGCTGTTGGTGCTGAACCTAACAAAAAAATGGGGATACAGAGGAGAGGAAATGCCCCAGGGTGCAGAAGGCCGGGGAGCTAGGTGGTGATGCTGTCCTCCCCTCCCCTTCAGAAACTCTTTCAACGAAGGAACTAAAGGTTCCCTCTTTTGTGAGCCATGTGCAGTCACTTCCAAGGGAAAGAAATGCTGCAGAGAGGGAGAGAGAGAATGTTATCTCTCGAATACAAACCCAATCTGAGCCAATTTGCCAATCAATTCACATCCAAGCCACTCCCAACCCAACTCTACAGCCACTCACTTCTTACCACCACAGCAGCAGCTATAGCCCATCACTTATCCCCCTTCAAACACACACCAACTCTTCTGGAATCTAATTGATGGCATGCCAACATGTGGAAATATATTAGCCCACATTAGTCTACATAGTAGACTCCACAAACTCCAAACCAATGTCATGGGTGGTGAGTGAACGTTCACCATGTGATAGCCACATGTACATGTTGGATTTCTGAAAACACCAATTCATGGGGGTTATCATGTTGTTTGTTAGCACCCATATATGCTGTTAGCACCCATATATGCTGTTGAACGTGAGATCGGTGGTCAACAAAGGAACAGCTATCCAGGAACTGGTCCTGGACTGTGCCGCCGATCTCGTGGGCATTACGGAAACCAGGCTGAACCTTGAGTTGGGGCCTGTCTTGGCTGACCTTGTTCGAACTGGGTATTCCATGCAGCATCAGCCACGGTTGAAGGGATGGGGGGGGGAGGGGGGAGGGTTGTAGCTATGATTTTTAAAGAGCGGTGGTCGGTTGGGAGATATCCAGTGCAAACCATGGTAGGGATTGAGGCTCTTCACCTGGTGTTCGATTTGGCAGGGGACAGTTTGGGGGTGCTGCTCGTATACTATGCACCTACCTGTACGACAGCTTCTCTACATGCTCTGGCAGAGGCGGTGGCGGGAATGGTGTTGCAGTCCCCAAAGGCATTAGTCATGGGGGATCTCAACATTCACGCTGATGCCGGTCTCGGGGTGGCGGAGCATGAGTTCATGACCAACATAGCAACCATGGGCCTGTCCCAGATGGTCAGCGGCCTGACACACCATGGGGGACGTACTCTCAATCTCATGTTTTGCACTGGCCTTGAGGCGGGTGCTCCGCTATTGGGGGAGATATCAATGGTGCCCTTGTCATGGTCAGATAATTATCTCCTATGGACCTCTCTCACAGTGCATGTCTGCCTCCGGAAGGGTGTGGAGTCAATTTGAATGGTATGCCCCCAGAGGCTACTGGAACGGTTCCGGTTGGCCCTTGGGGAGTTACCCTCTGACCTCGACGACCATCTTATCAATGACCTCGTCGCACTATGGAACACTCTGCTCACTGAGGCCATTGAACGGATGGCTCCTAGATGTCCTCCACCCAGGCGACAGCATCACAGGCCTCTGTGGTTTTTGGAGAAGCTGTGAGTGCTGAAGCAAGAAGGGTGGTGGTTGGAGCAAAGGTGGCATCGTTATCGTACTGAAGCAGACAGATTGTGGCATAGAGCCAGTTTATGAGCATATGCCGAGGCTATGAGGGCATCAAAAAAAGCTTTTTTCGCTGTTCTTATAGCTTCTGCAAAATCACGCCCAGCGGAGCTATTCCGTTTGATGCGGGGGCTGGTCAGTTCGGCCTCTCTCCACCCTGGAGTGGAGTCATCTACAGCACACTGTGATAGGTTTGTGATTTATTTTGTGGATAAAATCACTCAGATTCACTATGATTTCGATGCTGCACTTATTACACTAGGAGAACCAGAGGTTATGGAAATCACGCCTTGTCCATTTTTTTTGGATCAATTTCAGTCAGTGGCACCCGCTGATGTGGGCGAGACCCTTGGGGCTGTTAGGGCCACCTCTTGTGAATTAGATCCATGCCCGTTTTGGCTAATTAAATTTTGCCGGGAGACAATGGGGCCATTGCTGGCGGGGGAGGTCAATGCCTTCCTTCGCGAGGGCAGTGTGCCAGGTTGTCTCAAAGAGGCAGTGATGCGGCCTCTGCTCAAGAAACCATTGCTTGACATTGACTCCCTAGCCAGCTATCGATCTTTCTCTAACCTTCCCTTTTTAGGGAAGGTTATTGAACGGGTAGTGGCTCAGCAGTTGCAGGGGCATCTTGACCCCGTCGGTTTTTTTGATCCCTCGCAGTCAGGATTTCATCCGTGTCATGGCGTGGAGACTGCGCTTGTGGCCTTGGTGGATGATCTGCGCCGAGAGATGGACCAGGGCCGCTCAACCCTGTTGGTCCTATTAGATCTGTCAGCTGTTTTTGATACGGTGGATCACGAGATGTTGGTGGCGCACCTGCGAGAATGTGCATGGGTGGGCAGGACTGTTCTTGAATGGTTCCACTCATTCCCGACGAGGAGAACCCAACAAGTGGTACTCAGGGAGTGTTTTTCATCATACCGGGACCTCACATGTGGTGTCCCACAGGGTTCAGTGTTGTCCCCCCTCTTGCTCAACGTATACATGCAGCCTCTTGGTGAAGTGATCAGGAGGTTTGGTGTACGGTGTCACCAGTATGCTGATGACACTCAGCTAAACCTCTCTTTTTCAACTGACCCAGACCCCGCAGTCTCCATGCTTACTCAATGTCTGATGGCGGCTGTGGGGGATTGAATGAGGGCTAATTGACTGCAGCTGAATTCCGACAAGATGGAGGTGATGCTGGTGGGGAAGGTGATGGAGTTAATGGCCCCATCATTGGTGGGGTCTGCCCTCCATTGGTTCCCCAGGTAGGGAGTCTGGGGGTACTCCTCAATGCACAGCTCTTCCTGGATGTCCAGGTGGAGGCTGTGGTGAGGGGTGCTAATTACATCTGGTACATCAGCTTAGACTGTACGTGTCAGACTCTGACCTGGCCACCATCATTCATGCCTTCATCAACAATAGACTAGTCTATGGTAACGCACTCTATGTGGGGCTACCCATGGTGATGGTCCGGAAGCTGCAGCTGCTGCAGAATGCGGCGTCCCATCTCCTGGTGGGACTGGGCCGCTGGGAGCACATTACACCAGTGCTCTGTTCTCTGCACTGACTGCTGATAGTCTTCCGAGCCCGATTCAAGGGGTGGGTTTTAACCTACAAAGCCCAAAATGGTCTGGGCCCTGCCTATCTGTGAGACCGCCTCACACCCTGGGTACTGGACCGGCCCCTGTGGTCATCGGGGGATGCCTTCCTTGTGGTCCCCCGAGTCTTCCAGGGGGCCACAAAGAGGAAAGTGTTCTCGGTGACCACACCGAGGCTGTGGAACTCCCTTCCAGTGGGGGTGCATCTGGCCCCGGACCTCCCCTCCTTTCATAAAAGCTGCAAGAACTGGCTGTTCCGCCAGGTGTTTGGCGGGGGAGATGGGTAGGGGGTGGGGGGGGAGGATAGGGATGAGGGTGTAGTGGTGTGTTTTATAGTTTTATGATTTTGGTTGTTGAGATATGTTGTTGTGAGTCACCCCGAGCTGCCTGTGGCAGGAGGGGTGGGATACTAAATGCTTTTAATAAATAAATATACTTTGCATTTTTTGTTTTTGTTTTTGTTTTTTTTGGGTGTCTGGGATCGCAGCTTTGTGTTTATGTCTCAAAATGTGGTCACATAAGGATAGGGCTGAAACTCAATCTCAATTTTCTTGTGATTGTCACTGAGAATCTCGGTTCTTGATTCGTTTTTTGTAAGAATCGATAATTGAGAAAATCATGGTTCTTGACACTTTCTTGATCGAGATTTTTTCTTGATATACCATTTACCTTTTACTGCTTACTGTTTACCTTTACCATTTACTGTTACCATTTAGTATGTACCGCATTCATCCCAGTAATGTGCATACACCACAGCCGTGCCAGCCATTTTTCGTATTCACATTACTGGGAAGAACATGGTACATGGTAGTAAAGGTAACTGTTAAACAGTAACAGTAAACGGTATATCGAGAAACATTCTCTACTGAGATATCAAACCACTTTCAAGATTGTCCTGGGATCTTGGCAATGGTTCTTGATTCTCCTGAGATTTTAGCGAGGAAGAAATTGATTCTCATTTCAGCCCTAGCCAGGACAAAAGATTGTGAACCACTGGAATATACATAAAAGTGTGCCTAGCGCTGTACTGCAGGCCCCAGCAGAGAACTTAGTAGTTATGTTTTGCACTTCTGGCTTTAGCATTGCATTTCCCTTGTCTGCATCATATTATTTAAAAGAGGTGCCGTTTTTCTTTAGTAACTAATAAAAGAAGTTATTCGATGGAAAAATGGCCAGATGTACATTTTCCTGGATGTGCCTTTCTTTGGAGCCTTTTAAAAATGCAATTCATTCCCAAGATGGGCTCTTCTCTTCAAGCAAACTGTAGAATGCTTTAAAGGAAATGCCAACTCCCAGTCCTTTGGCCTAAGTCCATGGTCCTTATTTTTGTTAAACGTCACACCCCTTCTCTGCAGACTTCTGAATGAGCATGGGTCTGTTAGGCCTACAAAAAATGTTTAAAGGTTGGGACCCACCTTTATTGAATAGCTGCAGCTATCTACTCTTAGGAGTAACACTATATCATTGTGAATTCTGTGCCTCTTTTTTAAAAAAAATGAATTCACATAGGTTTCTTTGATTTGGCATCTGTTGCTGTATTTGAGTTGTGATAAAGTCTAATGTTTATCCAGCTAGCTTTCCAAATCTAGTAAGCAAAAAATAAATGTCAGTTTTATTTAACAAAGCAGAGATCATGCCATGGTTATCTTGAAACACTACTCAGATCTCACAAAGCCTTAATCACACAAGGAACCCTGACTCGTACAAATATTCCCATTGATCTCAATAGGACTACTTACATGAGTAAGAACTGCTCTGCAGAAATTGTTTGCGGGATCATGTTCCAACCTTGCTGGTGCTCTTATCAGTTATTAAACAACCATGCATTACCTTTGGGAGTACTGATTAGGGGACAAAAAAGATTCCTTAATGTGGGTGGTTTTTTGTTGTTGTTTTTTTTCATTCCCAAATTAGAAGCCCAGTGCTTTGTGTCCTTACTCATGGAAGTAATCAAGTGGAATCAATGAAAGCAGTGCTTCTGAGAGTCTCACTGTAGGAAAATCAGCCCTTCATGCTCACAATCCTCTCACCCTGCCATGTGACATTAAAGGCTCATTGAAAATTGTCAATCTTTCAAGAGAGGTTGTGTAGATTGTCACGGAGGAACATAGGGTCACACACGTGTAACATGGGACTATATGTAAACTACAAGTCTGGTAAATATGTAAACCAAAAGGTCCCACATGTATGTAATGTTACAAGGGAGAACTGCAAAACTCAAATTAGGGCTCTGACACGTCACCAGGCTACAGGAAATACAAAGAGATACCAAAATGTGTATTTCAGAACACTTGCCAGACAGAACCCTGTAGAAATTTAGATGGGCCTTTGTGTTTGCCTGGGTTAGCTACGTGACTGACCCCACGATTCCCCAAAGGCGGGAACAGAGACAAAGGGGAGAAAAACTATTTAAATGAGCCAGTAAGTCATCTGAGGAAGCTCATCCTAAAGCCATCTTGAGAGCTGATCTACATGTGAAAGCCTGTCTGCCATCATCAGGCTGGAGAAACATGAGGAGAGAGACATGATTTTGCTCTTTTCCAACTAAGGACCCAAATGCCCAGCCACTTACATTTAAGGGCTGAGAGGAACCAGAAACTTATGGACCTTGGTAGGGTAAGATGCTTATGCTTATTTAGGAACTTAACCAGTATAGATCAGGAATGCGTTATGCTTACTTTTGATTTCTAATAACCACTCTGAATCAGCTATCTTGCTTATGTAACCAATAAACTTACTTCTTATCTTTATGAAGAAGTGTCTGTGCCTAACATTGGAATACAAGTGAGTAACAAGAGCCCTCAAGCTCTTGCAAACCCAGAGAGTAAAGAGTCTGTAAACGGGAAGCATCGGGCCCTTGAGGGACAAAGGAGTTTCATTGTGGCAGACTTGAATTAGCCAGAGAGAGAAACTAATTCAAGAGGGCTGTGTGCAAGGGAAACTGAGTCACTCAAACCTGGTAAAGTGGGGTGTGTGGACCACCAACCTGTGACATAGATCATCCAAATATAATCCAGAGGTGATCATGGAAACTACAGACCAGTAAGCTTGACGTCTGTGCCGGGCAACATGGTGGAAACTATCATTAAAAACAGAATCGCTGGGCATGTTGATAAACATGGCTTAATGGGGAAGAGTCAACATGGATTTAGCAAACGTAAGTCATTAAGCCTCACTAATCTGTTGGAATTCTTTGAGAGTGTAAATAAGCATGTGGACAAGGGAGACCCGGTAGATATAGTTTACCTGGATTTCCAGAAAGCATTTGATAAGGTCCCACATAAAAGACTCTTGGCAAAATTAAAAAGTCATGGGATAGGAGGTAATGTCTTACTATGGATCGGCAACTGGTTAAAGGATAGGAAGCAAAGAGTAGGATTGAATGGTCAGTTTTCACAATGGAGAGATGTAAAAAGTGGTGTGCCCCAGGGATCTGTATTGGGACCGGTGCTGTTTAATGCATTCATTAATGATCTGGGAAAGGGCATTAAGAGTGAGGTGATTAAATCTACAGATGACACCAAGTTATTCAAGGTAGTTAAAACATGAACAAACTGTGAAGAACTGCAACAGGATCTTATGAGACTGGGTGCCTGGGCATCTAAATGGCAAATGAGATTGAATGTGGACAAGTGCAAAGTGATGCACGTAGGAAAAAATAACCCAAACTATGAGTACACAATGCTGGGTACTAAGCTAGGAGTTACCACTCAGGAAAAGGATCTGGCAGTGATTGTGGACAATACAGTGAAATCCTTAGCCCAATGTGCAGCAGCAGTAAAAAAAGCGAACAGAATGTTAGGAGTTATTTGCAAAGGGATAGAGAATAAAACAGAGGATGTCATAATGCCTCTATACAAATTGATGGTGCGACCGCACCTGGAATATTGTGTGCAGTTTTGGTCGGCCAATCTCAAAAAAGACATAGCTGAACTAGAAAAGTTACAGAGAAGGGCTACGAGAATGATAAAGGGTATGGAACGGCTTCCGTAAAAAGAGAGGCTTGACAAGCTGGGTCTCTTCAGCTTAGAGAAGAGAAGACTGAGAGGGGACATGATAGAGGTTTATAAAATCTGGAGTGGTATGGAACGAGTAGATAGGGAACGGTTATTTACCCTCTCAAATAGTACTAGAACTAGGGGACACTCCCATGAAACCAGCTGCCAGAAGATTTAAAACAAAGAAAAGGAAGTACTTTTTCTCTTAACACATAATTAACTTATGGAATTTGTTGCCAGAGCACGTTGTCAAAGCCAGTAGTATGTCTGGGTTTAAAAAAGGACTGGATAAGTCCTTAGAGAGTAGGTCCATTAATGGCTATTAACCAAGTCGCTTACAGGATGAACTTCTTACTGTTGGGATCTGGGAGTGAACAACAGGGAATGGATTGTCCATTGTGACTGTTGGTTCTTCTCCCATACGAACGAGATTGGCCACTGTTGGAGGACAAGATGCTGGGCTTCATGGACCATCGCTCTGACTCAGTATGGCACTACTTATGTTCTTATGTTCTTAATATGGCACTTCCCTCCTCAGATATATGGTGTGGGTTGCCATGCTGGTTTCATGTATGAGAGACAGGAGAAAATTATTATTATTATTATTATTATTATTATTAGCAAGCATTTATATAGCACAGCAATGTACCTGGTGCTTTACAAAGTAATGGAATAGACATGGTTCCTGCCCTAGGGCTTACAATCTGAGAGACAGAGGGGGTGGGGGAGATGAAAGAAGGGGAACAGAGGGAGAGACAAGGGGTGAAACATTCACGAAGAGGCGAGGTCTCAGGTGCACGTGCTTGGCTAAACGTAAACGTGCTTGGCTAAATGTAATTAAACTGATACCTTTAGTTGGACCAACTTCTGTTGGTGAGAGAGTGGACAAGCTTTTGAACTTTTGAGAGTTCTGCTTCGAGAAGGAGGGATGGTGACATAGGGTGCGTTTAGACAAGTAACTCTCCATCCACCTCCCACCCATTATACATGTTGCCCTGCAGCATGTATAGTGGGTGGATCATGGGTGTGTCTAAAAGCACCCACAGTTAACAATGATGGTCTTTAAAATAGCATCATGTCAGAGTCTTTTTCAGGACAGAAAGTTGAGCCTAAGGGCGTTTATAGACGATCCCGCTTACAAGCAGGATCACTAAACGCCGGCTTTTCCCACCGCGGTGTCTCTGCGTGCCGTGTCTGATGTCCAGACACGGCGCAGAGTGCGAGTGTGCATGCGTGCCCTTCTGCGCATGTGCACTCGCCGCGGAACCAGGAAGTGCGGCGTAAAGCCGGCACTCCGGGAATCCACGTCGGAGGGGGCAGGATCGCCTGCCCCCTCCGACGCGGATTAAAAAGCAGGCCACGCATGTAGATGAGCGGCAAGAAAGGCGGCTGATCAAAGGATCAGCCGCCTTTTTTGTCTCGTCTATAAACGCCCTAAGCCCAGCACTTGAGCCTGATGCAGCCAGGCCTTTGTGAGCCCAGTAGGTCTGATGTAGGCTGTTTCCAGGTGGGTTCCCCTCTGTGGAGCACCATGATGCTCTGTGGGAGATGGGGCCATATCATAAAGAGGTGGGGAAATGTCTTAACCATGCTCATTTCCAATGTGGTCACACACCCCACTGAGGAACATGGCCTCACAGCACTCCTGAAAGGGCAAAGCTAAGGGGTTCCTTTGTCCCTTTCTAATCTAGCCCTTGCCCTCATGGATCACTGTGACATCACTGCATTCTGTAGGGAGTGGGCAGCTCGCAGACCTGTCCCGAGCCTGAGGGTTTGGGGCCAGGAGTGTATCCGAGGCTGACAGGACCAGGTTGTACAGGTCTGACGTAGATCAATCGGATCTCACTGGATTTGGGTCAGGTTGCAGGCCCCTACTCCTGCTGAGAACTTTGCAGGCTGATTCACTAAACACCTGTGACACAGAGGGGAAACTCATGGAGCATGACTTCTTCTGCTGCTTCCGCCTGTGTGTGTGTTTGCCCTGCTGTTGGTGAGAAAGATTTTGCCTCATGGAGCCATTTTCACAGGTTTTCTAGCAGAGTTAAACCCTTCACGCAGCACCAGGGCCCCAAGGAGGGGAGGCAGCTTACAAACTGCATTCTGTGACTTGGGGCTCCCAACCGCTCAGCTCCACTGCCGTCAAAAGAGTCCCAGTCACCTGCCTAGGAAAATGGCTGATGGGCAGTGGCTTTGCCCCTCTCCATTCTGAATGGTGGCAGGGCAGTCATGGCATTTCCACGGGCCTATCATCCTGCCAATGGTGTAAAACACTGTGCATGCTGTCCATGAGGTTGTGGGTGCCCCTTCCTGGAAGAATTTATAAATAGAGTCAGCACATATATGCTGCAGTGTAGGTTGAGTCACATCTCATTCTGGTGCTGTGAGGTCTATTCCGGGTCAGGGGAAGGGTCATTGGCAGGGCAACTAGAAACAAGTTCCTGCTGCCTTTGCTTTCACTGGAATTGCTTGGTGAGAGTCTCAGCAATGCTGTGTCTCTGTTCTTCATTAGAAATAACACACACTCTCCCCTTCTCTCTCTTCCTATAACAAAGAAGACAGTATACAAAGAAATCACAAAGGAAAATAAATGCTCTGGTTGCCTGTCCCCTTGAATATTTTTCACCCATATTTTTACCTCCCCACACGGCTAAATATTTGGACGTCAGGAATATTTTTCAAGCAACCTCACCAGATGCAGGAGCAGCTCCAAAGCAAACACGCAGCGCTTGTGCTCAGTGTGGCTCAGCAGGCTGGATTGTATTAGCCTTACTAACCTGAATCTAGTGTCAGTGAAGCAGACACTCCACACAGCCTCTGATTCATTGCTGGGCTCGGAGGAGCAGTGAATGGGGTGGGAGGGTGTTCTGAACAGGTTTCCAAGCTCTCTTTAAGGAGGAGGACACTTGATTTTGTTTGCCTTAGCCACAGATACGCTATGGTCTGTCTGTAGCTAGGGCAAGACTAGAAGGATTTAGCCAATGATGACTCACCTACAGTCTCATTAGCTTTGGTTGAAGATTGTTCTTCTGCTTTCCCCCATTATTATGACCCTAACCAAAAACTGGGCAACCCATGAATGCAGGCTGCATGTGAACTCAGTATTCAGCCTGCAGCCTTCCTTGGTCAGGGGTTTTTGGAACGTAGCCTCAGGCCTCTTGTAGACGTGAGCGGCACACACACAACGTGAAATCACGCTGTGTGTAAAAAACCCGTAGGCGGGGTTTAGACATGACATCTCACATGTTATAGCCAGTGACACATTCTTTTAAAACCTCAAACTAAATACCTCGACAGCTTCCATTGAGGACGCTGAAGAGAGCATACCTCCTAACATTTTGAACCACAAAAGAGTGGCAAGCTCCACCCCTTCATGTACTTACATGCACAATTGTGCACACACATTCCTCCCATCATTTCCAGTGAATAAAGAGGGGCAGAACCTCTTTTGCTTCTCATTCCATTTAGTTTCTTGTCATGCCACCATCTTTCCCCTGCCTCTCAAGTGCTTTTTCTGAGAGGTGTCCAGGAATGAGGTGTCTGAGGGTTGAACACCAGCCTTTTGGTCCCTCTCACCAGAAAGAGGGACTTTGACCTCCTACAAGGGGCATGACGGTATGGTGCATCTGGGTTGAGGCAGAGGTTCAGATCCAGGCACGTGGGAACACTCCTGTAGCCTTTTCTGGAAGCTCCTTCTAGGTCCCACTTAGAGGGCAAACAAATATCCAACAAAATAATATATCCATCAAATTTGCATGATTTAGTTCAGTTCCAGTGAAGCAGTTAGTAACCACTGTCTGTTTAAATTTCATTGGATATATATTTTGGATATTTCAGCTTGGTTACTTGGGTTATTTTGCTATTTCATTTATTTCAGCCTTTTAGTTACTTAATTTTGGTACTATCAATCCTACTGTACATGCATGACACCCAAATTAAATAACCAAATCGCCCAAATAGCCAAAATTCCTGAAGTGACCAATCCAAAATACCCAAAATGTGTGGCTATGTGAATACTCATTTCAGTTGCAAATATTATTTGGATATTAAAATAGCTATCTGAAAATGCAAATCCTATCCGCAGATACAAAATCTACTACTAATTTCACCTCTGCTTCCATTGACTAATTTGGCCTTAGCCAACTGCATTGGTTGGAGGGAATCTCACAACCGGCCAAGGACTGTAGGAATGCTGCTATCCACTTAGGTGTCACCTTTCATCTCCCGCTGGATGAAAGCAGGATCAATTGAGCCTCAACATGTGAGGTTAAATATGTTTTTGCTAGCAATGAAACCCTTCAATCAACAGAGGGTTCTATCTGGCCACTGTTGATTTGGGTTTTCAGAAGTGCTGGCCACTGAAGACACTAGTAGGGCTTCAGTGACCAGGTGAGCACTCTTGAATAAGATAGTGATAAGTGGGTTCCACTGGACAATACAATAATGGAGTCCAAGGTGTGTATGTGTATGTAAAGGGAGAATTAAAAAAACAACAACAATGATTTCCCATCATTTAGCACAAATGGATAGCTCCTTTTGCAATGCTGAATGGACTAAATAACCTGGGATGTTTCATTGATGCCTCTAATATCTAGAATTCTCACATTCAAGGTTTCCCATAAAAGAAGAGCATTTGAAAGCTAAAAAGTCTCCTTAGAGAAATGAACCAAGCCAAATAAACAGAAGACAATGCCAAGTGGCTAGGTTAATGTTAAAGGAGAACAGTCTTTCAAAGCAAGTCTCACTGTATCAGTGTAGTTCACTGCAAGGCAAGGTTGAATGGGCTGGTGGCCGTTCCTCTGCTTTTAATATACCTGGGAACAGTCTTTTGACCCACAGTCTCTCTCAGGACAGCTCTAGCTGACTTCTGTCAAGGCACCAAGCTGGCACCACATTTGAGTAAATAGCCGTGATGAATGTTTTCTTGTTTCTTTATGGCTTTACTGTCAGTGTTCTTGGGGATTTACTGTGCACTCTGGGTGAAAAGCTACACATCAGTCAGATGACAACACATAACCATTTTTTACAGGGGCAAAGTCCTACTCAGGAATGTTAATTCTGCTTGGGATGCTGAAAAGTTTCCAAACACTTGTTGCCATAACCATGAAAGCTAACAGCCCAATAACAATAATTCTGTCTAAATCACTTGTCTTTCTTTCCTTTATATCACCCAGTTCATCTACTTGCTGCAGTTTCCCATCATTTCACTCCCTTTACTTACAGGACCAGAGCTGTTCACTTTCTTTAACTGGAAGTTTTTTATACAGGTTTCCTCCAAAGTCAATGAAGCACATACTAATTATTTATTTTAATTATTGGAAAGCATTTATATAGTGCCAGCAATGTACCTGGTGCTTTACAAAGCCCTGCCCTAGGACTTACCATATGAGAGACCGAGGGGGAGGGGGGAAAGACAAAGGAAGGGGAACAGAGGGAGAGACAAGGGGTGTAACATTCATGGAGATACGAGGTCCCAGGTGCACGTGCTTGGCTTGGGTACATCGAGAATGATGGATAGCTGGTCCATGTGGTGAGGATATGAGTACATAGACCTCAGGTAACAGATTGTACTGGATGGAGAGTATCAGCAGGAGTTTGATGAGGGGAGCGAGAAGTTGGGGAGGGCAGAGTGGAAGAGGTGGGTCTTGAGGAGGAATTTGAAGGTACGAAGGGAGGGGGCAAGGTGGATGTGGGCAGGGAGGGAATTCCAGGCATGGGGGCAACTAGGGAGAAGGGATGAAGGTAGAAAGGGAAGCAGGGGAGGTGTGGGAGGGTGAGAGAGGGGACATAGGAGGAGCAAAGTTCATGGATTATGGAGGGAAATTAGCGCAGAGAGGTATGGGAGGAGCAAGGTTGTGAAGAGCTTTATAGGTGAAGACTAGGAGCTTGTGCAGGATTCGTTCAGGAAGGGGGAGCCAGTGAAGAGAGGAGGAGCTGCACATGGTCAAAGTGATGGGCAAGGTGGATGACCCTGACAGCAGAGTTTTGGACAGAGATAAGGGGAGAAAGGTGAGAGGAGGGGAGACCAGTGAGAAGGGGGTTACAGTAATCGAGGTGAGAGATGACCAGGGTGTGAACAAGGGTTGGCAGAGGAGACAGAAAGAAAAGGGCGAATCTTAGCAATGTTATGGAGGGAGAAGCGACAGGATTTGGAAACAGAGTTGATGTAGGGTTTAAAAGAAAAGGGTGAGTCAGAGATGAAGTCTTAGCTATGGGCTTGGGAGACAGGAAATATGGTAACCCTGTCAATAAGGATTGACAGGAAGGAGGGAGAGGAAGGATGGGAGGGGGGAGATAAGGAGTTCAGTTTTAGCCATGTTGAGTTTGAGTTGAGGTTGAGACATCCAGGTAGAGATATCAGAGAGACAGCTTGTGAGGCGAGCTTGAACAGATGGAGAGAGGAAGGGAGTAGAGAGATAGAGTTGAGTGTCATCAGCGTAGAGGTGATATTGGAAGCCATGGGAGGCAATGAGTTTGCATAGGGACAGGGTAAAGCTATAGAAGAGGAGAGGGCCAATGACAGAGACTTGGGGAACACCAACTGAGAGGGGAAGGGAGGAGGAGGTGGAGTTGGCAAGAGACACATTGAAGGAGTGGTTTGAGGGGTAGGAGGAGAACCAGTTAAGGACAGAGCCACGGAAGCCAAGGGAGTGAAGTGAGTCCAGCAAGAGTGAGTGGTCAACAGTATCGAAGGCAGCAGAGAGGTCTAGGAGGACAAGAATATAGTAGAGGCGATTAGATTTAGCCACAAGAAGATCGTTGGTGATCTCAGCGAGAGCAGTTTCAGTAGAGTGAAAGGGGCAGAAGACAGATTGGAGGGGGTCAAGGGAGGAGTTGGTAGAGAGGAAGTCGAGGCAGCAGGAGTAGACAACCACGTTCAAGAAGCTTGGAAGCAAAAGGAAGGAGTGAGACAGGATGGTATGTAGAAGGGTCAGAGGGATCAAGAATGGAATTTTTGAGAATAGGAGAGACAGTGGCATGCTTGAAGGTGGAGGGGAACGAGCCAGTAGAGAGGGAGAGGTTGATGATGTGCAGGAGGGAAGGGGTGACAGTTGTAGCAATGAAGGTCAGGCGGTGGGAGGGGATGGGGTCAAGGGGACAAGTGGAAAGGTTTGTGGAGGGGAGCAGGGAGGAGATTTCCTCAAGGGAGATGGAAGAGAAGGATGACAGGAGAGAAGGAGGGGGGGAAAGAGGGGAGAGAAGAGGAGAGGAGTGGAAAGCGATGTCAAGGCGGATCTTGTCTATCTTGAATGTGAAGAAGGAAGCAAGATCCTGAGCAGAAAGGGAAGAGGGAGGAGGAGGACAGGGGGGCTTAGGAGTGAGTCAAAGGTGGAGAACAGGCATTGAGGGTCCCGAGAACAGGGCTCAATGCGGGAGGCATAGTAATGCTGTCTAGAGAGGGAAATAGCAGAAGTAAGGGAGGAGAGAGAGAATTTGAAGTGAAGGAAGTTAGCATGAGAGTAGGATTTGTGCCAGAGGTGTTCAGCAGCACAGGTGCAGAGGTGGCAGATAATGGGGGTGAGCGGAGGATGGGGTTTGTGAGAGTGGTCAGGGTGGGAGGAGAGGGGGGCAAGGGAGTCAAGGGTGGAGGACAAAGAGGCAGCAGTCAGGGGAGGAGGAGGAGAAGAAGGGGAAAAGGGGGGGCGGAGAGAGGAGGCAAAGTTCAGAGGGTTAATGGCCTGCAGGTCAGGGATGGGGCATGGAGATGGGGAAGAGAAGGGGGGCAGTGGAAGATGTTGAAAGAGGAAAGGAAGTGATCTGAGATGGGATGAGGATCGAAGGGGAGATCAGTGACAGAGCAGTTCCTAGAGAAGACGCGGTCAAGAGAATGGCTGTTAGCGTGAGTGGGGGAGTTGGTCCAACGGTGGAGGTTGAAGGAGGAGGCTAGCAAGAGGAAGCGAGAGATGGAGCGCTGGGAAGGGACATCAACATGAATGTTGAAGTCACCGAGGATGAGAGGGGGGGGTATCGTTGGAGAGGAAGAAAGTGAGCCAGGACTCGAATTCAGAGAGAAAGGAAGAGAGAGAGCCATGGGGGCAGTAGATGACAACGATGCAGATATGGAGAGGGGAGTAGAGACGCACAGAGTGAGCCTCCAAGGAAGGGAAGGAGAGAGAGGGGGAGGAGAAAGTGGTTGGAATTGACAGGAGATAGTGAGGAAACGGCCCACGCCACCACCCTGACCTTTGGGGTGGGGATGGTGAGAAAAGGAGAGACCCCCAAAGGAGAAGGTAGCAGCGGTGACAGAGTCAGAGGGGGAGATCCAAGTTTCAGTAAGGGCAAGGAGCTGGAGGGAGTGAGAGAGGAAGAGATCATGGATGTTTGGGGCTTTATTGGCAGAGGAGCGACAATTCCAAAGGGAGCAGGAGAATGGGAGCTGATCAGGGGGAAGGCAGGGAATGGAGATAAGATTAGGAGAATGGAGGCGATGGGGAAGGCGAGAGATGGGAAGGGTTGGGGAGAAGCATGGTGGGGGAGGTAGCCAAGGGGGAGGAGGAAGTGTGAGGAGGTTGGAGAGAAGTGATGGGTTGCAGGGGAGGAAGGAGCGTGGGGTGGGGGTAGGAAGTAGAGGGAGAACGAGGTGGGGGGGAAAGAGAAAAGGGGAGAAGGAAGGAGAGGGAAGGTGAGAGATTAGGGCAGGCATGATGGCGGGGAGGGTTGGAGGGAGGCAACCCAAGGGGTGGGTAGTGGAGGAGAGACAGAGAAGGATGAGGTGGAGAGTGGCTGACCTACTGGCCACCGAGGATGGTGTGCAATACTAATGTGTGTATGTGTGTTTAAAAAGACCAGGGGGTACAGTGCTTAACTGTGAGCCTGCCTAATTGTAAACCCAGAACTACACTAGAATTGAGGGTGGGATGTTTTTTGTCTTTTCCTCCTTCTATGTGATTTTAATTGGTATTCTAGATGGTTTACAATTTGTAAGCCGCCCCAAGCTGCCTGTGGCAGGAGGGGCAGGGTAGAATTTAAAATAAATAAATAAATAAATAAATAAATACATTTACATCCTCAGAGCAATGGCGTACCAATAATACACAACCCAACTAGAGCTAAAAGGAGATTTCATCAAACCAGGAAATCTTATTGAAATCCCGCTTCATGACTGTCTCGGTCAAACTGACACAAGAAAAGATAAGGGGACCAGAATGTATAGTGTTCCAAAGACTAGCGGAACAAAGATATAACCACAAATAAGTCTGTGAAAAGAAATTGCCCTACTGTTTATTATACATGAATCCAACTTGAAACCTATAGATATAAACAATAATGAATGTAAACAAGTGAATTTAAAGTCCACCACAGCAATAAGGTAAAACCTCTTGTAAGAGTCCAATAATTTCACCAAAGCGTTTTGAAAACTTCTTCAGGGCTTCAAAAAACTTTTGAATTCTCTTGAGCTATTGACCATAAAGAAACCAGTTACCCAAAGAAAAACTACCAAGGCATCCATAGGGAGAGGTATGGTTAATTATCTGTATTGCCAAAAACAACATATTTTCATAGAATTTGCAATCTGTTATAAGCTATTGTTGTACCCATAATATATTTATCTATAAACAAAAAAAGGTTTTTTTACCTGTGAGTAAGAACAATTTTATGAAAAAAGGGGGGGAAAGAATGTTGCCTAAACAAGCAACCAATATTCTACAATGTCATCAACTTGAATTGAGACTGTGCCTGTAAAGAATAATATATTATTACCAAAAAAATATAAATATATCTCTTTCCAATTCTTAAGAAAAAAATCAAAAATATTACCTGTGACTGCATCTCAGAGTAACCATCCCCCTACCCGTCACAAACTAGAATGATGCCAACTAGTGAGGTGACTAGCAGCTTTATATGGGAATCACAGCTGTATCAACGTATGTAATTATTAACAGAGTACTTGTCAAACAAACACTCAATTACCCAAAATGTTACAAGCCTTTACATATGTGTTATTTTGTATAGGGGTAAGAATAAAAATTCCAAAAAATCTTGTAAGCTGCCCCGAGCTGCCTGTGGCAGGAGGGACAGGGTAGAATTTTTAAAAATAAAATAAATAAATACATTTCCATCCTCAGAGCAATGGCGTACCAATAATACACAACCCACCTAGAGCTAAAATGAGATTTCATCAAACCAGGAAATCTTATTGAAATCCCGCTTCCTGACTGTCTCGGTCAAATTGAGGACCTCTTGGTAACTTGGTAGTCTCTTGACCAACATTTTGTTTCTCACTTTACCAACTTTCTGTTTACCGGGATCCCATGTATCGCTTTACTGTTTTCCACTTTTGTCAGGATCAGGCATTGCTTGAGGCGCTGGTGGGGTGGTCGGAGGCGTCGCAGGCTCCCCGTCAGGGAAGGGCGAAGGATGCAGCAGACAGAAACGGCAGCGCAGGGGCGTTCCCAACCAATGCAGGGAACGCCGTCAGCACGCAACACAGCTGGTAGCGGAGAGGCGGGGCATGCCGAAGCGCCGCGGTGCTCAGAGCGTCTGCGACGGAGGGCGGAGGCAGCCGCAGCAGCATTTAAGGAGAGTCAGTGTCTCATGGGCGGTGCCGGTGATCAGCATCGCTGTGAGACTGGCCCCCAGCGTTGGTCTTGTGGAGTGAAGCAGAGCGAAGGAAGAGTGTGGGTGTGAGAGGTGGTGTACAAGTGAGTTGAGTGCATGAGTGAGAGGGTGATAAGTCTGGTGGGAGTAAAGGTGGGAGCGGGTGAGGTGTGTGGGTGCGTGAAAGGGCGTGGTGGGCGCAGTTCCCCCTTCCCCTACTGTGTGGGACCCTTCCCTGTCTTGCGTTTGGCCCCCTCCTGTTCCTCCCCAGTAACCCCTGGTACTCTTCCCCTCCGTTCCTCACCTCCCAGCATGTCCTTGCTGTCCCTGGCCCCCATATTTCCCCAGTCACTGTGTGTGTTGTCCTTGGAGGGTGTGGTGGGGGTTAGGTGCTGTGATTACAGCAAGAGTGCTCGAGTGGGGGCATCACTCAGGACCTCACTGTCTCCCCCCCAATTATGATATAGGCCGCGTCTCTCCTGGAGAGGTTAGGGCCCTATAAGAGCCTGAGGGGTGTTTTTCCTCCTAAGACGAAGCTTGCCCCCACTGGAGACAGGGCTAGTGTAGTGGGTAGTAGAGAGCTTGTTCTGCCAGGCCCCATTTCCCATTCCCAGTTCCCCTTCCTAACAGCTTTGCTGTCTGTTTCAAATCCCGACAGGTAATACTGATGCAATGCTGCATTTCTTGCATTCCATTTTCCCTTGTACTTCCTTGTCACTCACTGGTTGATGCGCAAATTCTTTTACTAATCTGCAATTCAGTTACAGATTGGTCAAAGCAAAGGGAACAACATGGAACAATATATGCAAAATGCTCCCAGTGGCCATTTTGTACCTGTGTGATACAGAGCAGGGAGGCTGACATGGTGAGAGAGCCTGCCGGTGCCCCCACAGCAGTGGTGATGCTTCGATCAACTGAATCAAGCCCTCCAAGGCCCTGCGGGATCGGGTTGATGGGAAATCCGTAACTTTGGACTGGTTCCCTTTTCCAAACTGTTGGCAACACTGTCAACACCATTTTGGGAAAGGGTGCACATGCACAGACTGGCCAGATGGTCATTTTGTGCATGCAGAGGGATTTTTCTTTTTTTAAAAATTAAGTTTATTTTAAAAGTTTTTAATTTTAATGGATTTAAATACAGATCAATATAAATCTGTAATTAAATCTGGAAATCCCCCCAAATTAAAAAAAAAAAAAAGGTGGGGGAGGGAAATGAAGCAGAATCCCCCCTGG
Organism: Sphenodon punctatus; assembly: GCA_003113815.1. Taxonomy (NCBI): domain Eukaryota; kingdom Metazoa; phylum Chordata; class Lepidosauria; order Sphenodontia; family Sphenodontidae; genus Sphenodon; species Sphenodon punctatus. Next base: position 753,055 of record QEPC01002813.1, read on the forward strand.
TGTGGTGTCCCACCCTTAGTCAGTATCAAGCAGATGGTCGAGCCAGAGGGATCAGTTCAAGGCAAGAAAACAGGTCAAGCTGGATTTGGAGCTGTAGCAGGAGAGAGTACACACAGGAGGCAGGAAACAAGACACACAGTAGATGGGAGGGAGGATGTGCAGGAGACCAAAGGGTTGCTTGTCTGCCCTCCACTTCCTGTCATGTGCCTTTTATACTGTGATGGTGAAGCAGAGCCAGCAGGACTGGAACAAGGGACCAAGCCTGGCCACAATGGTGGTGCTGTAGAGTCAGTCGTCATGGCCAGGGCCCTAAGGGGACCAGCTGAAGCCTGGGTCCTGACATACAGTGACTTTGATTATTGGGTAACTAATATTGATTGGGTATTTAGGTTCCTTTGGTGGTACTATTTAGAGCACCATGGCATATCATTCTGCTTCACAACAATGCTGTTGCTACCAAGGTAAAGAAAAGAGGCAAAACTAAGTTGCTAAAGCGAATTAATTGAAATGAATGCTCCCACAAACAAAACAGGAAACACTGTTTCGCATCCACTTTGTGAAAACCCATATGAATGAATACACCAAATTTCAATCAAAATTAATATTTATTTCAGCCTTGTCAGGTTGCCTTGTGAGATGATGCCATCTGCAAATGAGGTCATGATCCTGACTGATTTTAGAATATTTTTCATGCCTTTGTTGATGTCTAGGGTCATGGAATAGCTGAAATAGGTAAATAATTAAGTGCCCGTGGGTAGTACCCGCAATTTCAGGTACCACGTTGGGTACCTAATAGATTACCTCACCTGAGTACCGATTGGGTACCCAGAAACCTGAAAAGTCAGTAACTTCTGGTACCATGTTTTTTTTATTTTCCAATTACTGATCAGTATATCTGGTCAGATAGCTGAAAAAATGGAATGTAATTTTTTTTAAAATGGGGCCAGAAGTTGATTTTCTAGGACCAGAAGTTGACTTTCGAGGACCAAAAGTCAACTTTCCAGGACAGAAAATCAACAAATAGGTGCCAGAAGTTGATAAATTGATAAAGTTGAAAAATCGGTACAATTAAGCATTCTGGGACATTGGGTACCCAAATCGGGTCACAATCAAGTACCAATTGGTACCCAATGTTGTCAGGTCAATTCGGGTACTGGAAATTCGGTAGGTATACCCATTTTTGCAGGTACTTCTTTCAGCTCTAGTCATGGGGTCACACTTAAGTTATAAGGTTAGATGTGACCTTGGAGGAAAAAAAATAGGGATGTGCAAACAGAATGCGGTTCAGATGTTTGGACATTCGGTCGTTCGCTTCGAAACCTGAATTCGGTTCTTCGGTTCTTCGGTTCGGCGGATTTTGGTTTGGCTGAACTCGGCTGAACATCCGAAAATAGCACTATTGATACCGATACTGAAATTGATTTTTTTTCGGTATCGGTATCATTTGGCCCTGAAACCACCCCTGGTCTCCATTCCCTGGTGCCAGGAAGTCTGCTCCTCAGCTGCTTCCCCCTTTCAGACACGTTTTTCCCACCCAAAGTCACGTTTTTCACGCCCCCGACTCATCTGAACTTTTCTGAACTGTTCGGCTGTTCGAACATTCGGTTCGGATGTTTGGTTCAGTCATCCAAACAGGCCGAGTTTGGCCTGAACTCCGAACATCCGAACCGCGTTCACACATCCATAAAAAAAAAATTGGACCCACTACCATATAATACCATTTACATGTCTAAGTATATGTATCCATACACACAAGGTGAGCAAATCAGAATGAGAGTAAAATCCTCCTCCATTAAAATCATGGCCAAATTTCCATTGGCTTAAATGGTGGAGGAATGTCCTGCCAGAGTTTATAACCCTGCAATGTAGACTGCAGTATACACTCAGGTCGATTTTACACATAACAAAAATGAGTTCTTATAAGTGCTCGAGATAATGCTGGAGTTTTGCAATGTGTGAACACACTGGGTGTTTTTACACAAACATTTCTCCTGGATGTTTGCTGTTACATCCTGAACTTTCGGTGTGTCTAAATCACTCACCCAGATCTTAAACATCCAGATCTTTGAACTTCTGTGTGAAACTTCTCCCAGAACTTTTGTGTGTAAAATGTTCTCCTGGTAAACTGCTTTGCTCCAGGCAGCTGTGGTCACTTGGTGATAGGGTAGGTAGGGAGTAAACAGGGAAGTACCCACGGACACAGCAAGGGAAACTAGCAACGCCCTTAATTACAGCTAAAGAGCACACAAACATGGAGCTCCACTCACGAGGAGGAGGAAAACAATCTCTCAGGATATTAGTTGGCCCTATACGTCCCAACTGGAATGAGGCCTTATCATCATAGGGGTGGAGAGGTAACACAGGCTTGAGTGGAGCCCCTCCACCCACATTCAACGCCAAGACTTTACACAACGTACCCACCACCACTCCTTTGTATACCGTGCTCAGAGCGGGGGAGGGAAGTAGTGATATTCAGGTGAAGGGAAAGGGGGAAAACAGATACCAGATGCAGGGGACAAGAGTTTGTAGTTCTCACTCAAATGGGTGGAGGTTAAAGGAGGGCCCAGAATTAGGGGGGTTCTAGGGGGGTGACAGCACACGTGACTCCACACAACAACCTTCACACCCACATGCCCTAACACCACCTACCTCACGCACTCACCTCTCACTGACTCATGCAATCCATGCTTTCGCCCTTCAAACTCTCCTTAAGGCTTGCTATATTCAATAAATGCTATGGGGCCAGTCTCACAGCACTGCTGTTCTCCAGCAGCATGTGAGCTCTGGTGGCGTCCTTAAGTAGGGCTAGTCCTGCCCTGTTTGGCGTGCAGCTGCGCAGAGTAGTGCAGCATCCCAGGTGCTTCCTCCCTAGGCATCGGGGGTGGAGCATCAGCTCCCATCTCCCCTGCTGTCTGTAGTGCCTACCACACCAGCACTGTTGGAACCGGCGGGGCTCCACCCCCCCGAGCCCATCTCCCGTCATTGACAGCTGGGTTGAGGCAGCCCGGATCCCTTCCTGAGAGAGTCTGGATGCGCCGCAAGCGGACCCGAGCCCTAAAAGCACCCCCATGCCCCTCCCCCCCACACGCAGAGGGCGCGCGCTGGGTTTCACGGGGTGGTGGGTGTGTAACAGGTGGACCAATTGAGGGGCGTGGACTGCCAAGGCCAGTTACCAGGAATGGTTGGCCGGGGGGTAGCCTTTCCAATCAATAAGATAGTGTAGAACCCCCCTGGTACTGCGCGAATCAAGGCTAGCATTGACCTCAAACTCAAGGTTTGCCTCCCCATCACAAAAGGGGCAGGAGGCACCGGGGCTGCAAACAATGGTGGGTGGTAAGGTTTTAGTAGGGATACATGAAACACGGGATGGATATGTACATGTGCAGGCAGCGTTACACGGTATGTGACTGGGTTGAGCTGATGGGCAATGGGGAAGGGTCCCAGATACCGGTTAGCTAGTTTGGTCGATGGGCTGTTAGATGGATAGTGTCACCGATCTACCCATACCAGGTCACCTGTTTGAAATGATGGAGCGGCCTGCCGTCGGTGATCCGCCACTCGCTTGTATTGCTGTCGTGCTTGTTGCAGTGTCATCAGGGCATGGCTATGTGCTTGTCACAGCTGAGATAGCAAGCTCCTGCGGCTGGAATGTCTAGGGCCGGAATTTCCAGACAAGTCAATCTAGGGTGGAAACCATAAGAGACCAAAAAAGGGGACGAACCTATGGAAGCACTGGAAGCATTATTATAGGCAAATTCAGCAAGGGGAAGGAAACTGACCCAATCATCTTGTAGATAATCTAAATAACAACAAAGGTATTGTTCCAGGGTCTGGTTAGTCCATTTAACTTGGCGATTGGTTTGAGGATGGTATGTGGTGGAGGGAGCAAGCTTAACTCCTACTGTGGTAAAAAGGGCTCACCAAAATTGGGCAATAAACTGTGGTCCTCGATCTGAGACAATCGTGGCAGGGAGCCCATGTAGCCGAACGACTTGTTGGAAAAACAGGTGAGCTGTCTGCTGGGCAGTGGGCCGTCCTTTACAGGGGATGAAATGCCCCATCTTTGTAAATTGGTCTTCAATAACAAGGATCGCCGAGTACCCTTGAGATGGAGGCAGTTCCACAATAAAGTCTCTGTTGACCCGTTGCCATGGCCCCCAAGGCAAAGGGGCTAATTGAAGTAGCCCTATGGGTCATCCTCGGGGCACTTTGTTGCGACAACAAAAATCACATCCCTGTACATACACCTTTGTGTCCCTCTGCATCTTTGGCCACCAAATATGTCGCTTCAGAAGCTGCAAGGTACGCCATTGGCTGGGGTGGCCTGCCATGGGGCATCATGATGGGCCCATAATATCTTATGATGAGTTGCTCTGGGGACCACAAGTGCGTTATTATGTAAGGGAAAGTTATTAGGACCCTGTACATAGGCAGAATTTATGGGCTCTCTATCCACCAACCTTTTAAATTGAGCTGAAGTTATACCTGGAGCCGCAAATACCTTTCCGTTAAGAAGGAGTTCTCCTCATAATGTGGCATCAGGGTTGGTGTCATAGCAACGGGATAGGGCATCTGCCATCGTATTCTGCCACCCAGGATGATAGACCACTTGGAAGTGAAAACGAGCTAGGAAAAGGGCCCATCGGGCATGTCTACTGTTCATGATGTGAGCGGTCTGCAAAAACACAAGATTTTTTTGGTCTGTAATTACCTGCACCGGACGTGTGGCTCCTTCAAGATAGTGTCTCCAAACCTCGAAAGCTGTTTTAATCGCCAAAAGTTCCTGGTCCCAGATTGTGTAGTTTCATTTGGCAGGGCTCAATTGACGTGAGTAGTAGGCACAGGGCAGGCGGGTAGAGGTATCCGTCTGAGGATGGGATAATACTGCTCCAATGGCAATGCTGGATGCGTCTGTTTCCACAATGAAAGGCAGGGTGAAATTTGGGTGTTGTAAAATGAGCTTGTATAAAGATCATTTTTATCTGTTCGAAGGCTCGCTGTTGTTTAGGGCCCCATACATATACCTGCCCCTTTTTGAGCAATTTAGTCAAGGGAGGGGTTACCGCAGCATAGTTGCCAATATATTGGTTTGCGCTGCCCACGAAACGCTGGAGGGGTTTCACCCCTTGGAGGGAGGGGGGGAGGCCAGTGCACGATGGCTTCCACCTTATCTGGCTCCATTTGAACTCCCTGGGGAGAAATTATAAACCCTAGAAATGGGACAACTTGTTGGTGGAATACACACTTTTGTATTTTGCAATATAGCTGATTTTGCTTCAATCGCAGCAGGACATTACGTACGTGTTGCACATATTCTTCTTTGGTCTGGCAGTACACGAGGATGTCATCTAGATTTGCAACCATACATTGGTCTAAAGCATCTGGAAAAATATCATTTATAAAATGTTGAAATGCGGCAGGGGCGTTGACAAGTCCAAAGGGCATTACCAAATATTCAAAATGCCCATACCTAGTACCTGTTTTCCACTCGTCCCCCTGCCTAATACGCAACAAATTATAGGCTCCTCGTAAATCTAACTTTTTTAAGTTTGTAGCTCCCTGTAATCGGTGTAGTAGCTCTGGAATAAGGGGTAAGGGGTACCTATTTTTAAAAGTAATGGCATTAAGCCCTCTAAGTCTATGCAGGGTCTTAAACCGCCATCTTTTTGGGGCACAAAGAATAAGAGGGCACCTCCAGGGGAGGTAGAGGGTCTGATGAATCCTTTAGTTAAGTTTTCATCTATGTATTCTTTTAAAGTTTGTAACTCGGGCCCCCAAAGGGCATAAATCCTACCATAAGGAGGTGTGGTATTTGGCACTAAGTCAATAGGACAATCATAGCTCCTATGTGGAGGGAGTTGTAGGGCTCGTTGTTCCTTAAAAACCTCCTGAAGGTCCTGATATTCAGGGGGTAACATGGAGAGGTTAGAAGGGGTCAGAGCCCCAAGTACAGATGGGCTAAAGTAGCACAGCAACGAGCACAGAAGGGTGAAGAAAAGGTCACTAGTTTGAGTTGCCAGTCTATGTACGGATTATGTTGTATCAGCCAAGGAATTCCCAACACCACTAAAAATGCCGGGGTTCACACTACATCAAGGCTTAGTTCTTCTCGATGTTTTCCTATAGTTCCATGTAACCCCCGGGTACAAGTAGTGACGGGACCTGAGGTCAATGGGAAACCGTCTATGGCGAAGACTGCTCCAGGTTTTGCCTTCAGTTGAACAGGAATATGCTGTCGTTGGACTAAGAGATTATTGATAAAGTTTCTCGATGCCCCCGAGTCTATGAGGGCCATGACTACTAGGGACCGGGTTTTAGAAATCAGTAGTGTGAGGGGGACCCAGAGCTGTTCCACCTGCGTAAGCTTGGAGGTCAGGCTCCCTGTTGCAGAAGGGGGAGTGTTCTTCTGCATTACCGAGATGACCCCCTTCCGTCCCGGTCTTTCTCATTTCCCAACTCACATCGAGTAGGGGGCAATGCTGGCAGACTCTGTCAAAGTGACCCGACTCCCCACAATAGAAACAGAGCCTACCGGTTCTTCTTTGTTCCCATTCGTTAGGGGTTGTTGGTCCACGTGAAGTCCCCATTTGCATGGCTTCTGGGTCTTCTGTTTTACTAGCCTCATTCTTCCCGGCGCTAACCACCACAGGGTGTGCCACCAAGGAGTGGCCTCCTTCTTGTCGCCTCTCCCAGTGTCATTCTGTGAGTCGTTCATCTATTTGGCAAGTGAGGTTCACCAGTTCTCCTCATTTTTCGGGTATAGTGGTGAAGGACAACTGATCTTTAATGTCATCGTTAAGACCCTTACGAAACAATACCTTCAAAACATTATCAGGCCAGTTTAGTTGAAAATGAGTTACATATTCTAGCAGGGGCCTTTGTCCCTGCCTCAGTGACATGATGGGTGTCTCTGCGTCTTTGACTCTATGCAGGTAATCAAAGAGAAACCGGAATTCCCTAACAAATTTCTCAAAGTCTCTTAGGAGGGGACTATCCTTTGGGAGCAGGGGAGTGGCCCAATCAAGTGCAAGTCCCTCCAGATGCCCTATTATGAAAGTTACTTTGGTGGCGTCGGTGGCATATATTGATGGTTGCATTTGAAATACTAGCTTACACAGGGCCAAAAACCCCTGTAACGGATGCCTGTCCTCACTAAATTTGGCAATAGGGGGGAGCCTTGGTTCACGACTTAATAGTCTTCCCTCTACTGCTGGAGGAGGTGGCACCAAAGCAGTTGCTGAGGCAGCGGCATCTGCTGCAGTCTCCTGGGCTCCACCTACTGCTCCCTGCTCTTGTTTTTCTTTGATGTCTTTAATCTCAAAGGCCAGGGCCTGAATGGCCTGGGCCATCTCATCTAATCAGGCTTCTATGTCCATGGTAGTGGCCGGAGAAACTGATAGGGTAGGTAGGGAGTAAACAGGGAAGTATCCATGGACACAGCAAGAGAAAATAGCAACCTCCTTAATTACAGCTAAAGAACACACAAACACGGAGCTCCACTCATGAGGAGGAGAAAAACGGTGCTTCAGGATATTAGTTGGCCCTATACTTCCCAACTGGAATGAAGCCTTATCATCATAGGGGTGGAGAGGTAATTCAGCCTTGAGTGGAGCTCCTCCACCCACATTCAACGCTAAGACTTTACACAATGTACCCACCACCACTCCCTTGTATACCGTACTCAGCGTGGGGGAGGGAAGCAGTAATATTCAGGTGAAGGGAAAGGGGGAAGACAGATACCAGGCACAGGGGACAAGAGTTTGTAGTTCTCACTCAAATGGGCAGAGGTTAAAGGAGGACCCAGAATTAGGGGGGTTCTAGGGGGGTGACAGCACACGCGTCTCCACACAACAATCTTCACACCCACATGCCCTAACACCACCTACCTCATGCACACGAATCTCACTCACTCATGCAATCCATGCTTTCGCCCTTCAAACTCTCCTTAAGGCTTGCTATATTCAATAAATGCTCAGGGACCAGTCTCACAGCGCTGCTGTTCTCTGGCAGTGTGTGAGCCCTGGTGGCATCCTTAAGTAGGACTAGTCCCGCCCTGTTTTGCACAGAGTAGCGCAGCATCCCGGGTGCTTCCTCCCTGGGCGTCAGGGGCGGGGCATCAGCTCTCATCTCCCCTGCTGTCTGTAGTGCCTGCTGCGCCGGCACTGTTGGAACTGGCAGGGCTCCACCCCCTGAGCCCGTCTCCCATCATTGACAGCTGGGTTGTGGTGACCCGGATCCCTTCCTCTAAGAGTCTGGACTCTGGATGCATCACAAGCGGGCCCGAGCCCTAACACATCTACAGATGTGGCTACTTTAGGCTGCCTCAGGGCAGTGTTTGTGTGACGAATGCATCCAGGAACTGCGTCAGGGCAGTATGTGTGTGAAAAATGCATCTGGAACTTACTTGTGGGCTTGTAAACCCAGAAGATTGAAACATCCAGAACTTTAACGTGTGTGTAAAAATGCCCACTAATGCCCTTTCATGCAGCACGATCTCGCAGCCTTGTAAGAACTGCCAGATGTGACTCTTACAAGGCTGAGAGATCTTGCTGCATAAAAGGGGAATAGTATATATTACAAAACTCCAGCATTTATAACACTCCGCATTATCTTGAGCACTTTTAAAAACCCATTTTGTCATGTATAAAAGCGGCCTCAGTCTAGAGTTTATGAACAGCCATTTTATCAACATTCCAGTTGTCCTTTTCTCTGTCTATAGTTTTAAGCAACACTTCAGCTCTTCTCAGACTGAGGAACTCATGTCAAGTGGGTGTACCGCATAGCAGTGAGTGATACGAATGGTGGAACTAACAAGAGCAGTTGAGCACTGCTTCGGAATGTTTTAAACTAATATGATAAAAATTGACGGGATTCTAATGGGTATCTAAGAACCAAGTAAAATCTGACCCAAATGAAGCTGTGCTGTCCAGATGTTAGAACAGGGCAATGGAAATCAGGACTCCTGGGTTGCATCTGACTCTGAAAGCAACCTCAATTTCTGGTCTCTCTGTCCTTGTCCCAAAAGGGAAACGATGCAACCCCTTAAATACAGGTATGGGAACCAAATTTCATAACTTCTTTGGCTACCAAAACCAATGGATAGATTTGGGCTTTGTGAACCACTATATACATGTGTAACAATCAGATTCTCCTTCACACCTAAATGCTGTGTTCCCTGTGCTGTTTTTGATAGGGATGGGCGAACAGAACGGAGTTCGGAAATTCGGTTTGGTTTGGTTCAGTTTGAAATTCGAGTTCGGAAATCCAGGTTTTTTGGTGTGTGTTGCCACTAGGGATGGGTGAACAGAACGGAGTTCGGAAATTCGGTTTGGTTTGGTTTGAAATTCGAGTTTGGTTCAGAAGTTCAGTTCGGTCAACCGAACAGACCGAGTTCGGTCCGAACTCCGTGCTTCCGAACCGCGTTCACCCATCCCTAGTTTTTGAATATTTTGATATGCAAACTGTATCTCCCTCCTGAAGTTCTTTTCTACAGCCCCCTCCCTGTAGTTACGGTTATGCTCAGGCTGTACATATTTAGCCTGTACTTATATTTATCATTTGAGTCTTCCTTTCCCTACACTGTGTTTAAATGTGTGATAGGCCAGTGACATAGCACTCATAGATATATTTGTCTTACATTTGCTTTAGCTGCAGCTCTGACATCCTACATGCCTGAGGAAGGGCCTTGTGTGGCCGCAAGCTTGCGTACACTAACAGAAGGCCATTCAGTAAAAGATGCCACCTGAACTACTTTGTCTCCATCTCTCAAGAATATAAAAGCTGCCATATTGACTTAGACCACAGGTCCATCTAGTCTAGCCTCCTGTTTCTGACAGTTGCCACCTTTGTTTGCTTCAGCGTAGTGCACGGACAGGTTATAAATGTAGTCATCCATTCCCCGCGATTTATTCCCAACTCCTAGTAGTCAGAGGTATCGTCACCTGACTAACTTGGTCCTATATCCCTAATTCAGTAATCAATCAAGGTTTCTTTTCTGAAACCAGTTATTCCAGGAGAAGTGGAGGTGCAGAAAGTCTTGTCATTTTTTTCTATTATTCTTTCTTGCACACACTGGGCCACCATGGGAATTCAGAGTGATGAAAATTATGAACTCTTGCAGATGAATCCATGGGTTGATTTTCTCACGGTCAGCTAATTGAGGTCTCTTTCTACACCTGCCCTCCTTATTACAATGTATTTAAATCATCTGTTAGTATCCCAATCACATCCCCATGCACGAAAGGATATTGGGATGTGCCCACACATGGCCATGAATAGGTTTGCAGGTGTGTGAGGAAATGGCTGCTGTATATCTATGGTGGCAAATAGGGCCATGCAATGCCCTAACTGTGTGCCATAAGTACGTACAACAGCATATAATGGGCAGCAGGTGCCAAGCACACACCGATACTAGTAATGTGTATAGAATGGGTGCCCACCCTCTACATGAAGTGGCTGTCTGTTGCTTTGTGGAAACGTGAGTGGCAGGGAGGAGTCCAGTTGAGAGGCACTCAAGCAATTATGCTGCTCAGATACTGTTTTATGCAGTGCACTATGCGGTGTGCAGCTTTGCTTGTGCACATGCAGGCAAGTGAGCGCTGCTTGTACCATGCTGCTCTGGTGTGTGGATCTCATAGAATGCACTGCTGCTCGTAACTCTCTTCTGCAGCTCTCTTGTGCCAAAAGGCTTACCAGTTTGGATTCTTTCTTTCTTTCTTTCTTTCTTTCTTTCTTTCTTTCTTTCTTTCTTTCTTTCTTTCTTTCTTTCTTTCTTTCTTTCTTTCTTTCATCCATCCATCCAAGGCTCAAATGATCTATTTGTTTATTCCCTACCCTGTTTCAAGGGAACTCTCTGGGCGTTAACAAAAGAGATGATAGTCCAGCCCATTGCAGTTTGGGTTTGGACCATGCAGCCTCCACTCACATGTTTAGTGTGTCCAACATAATAAATGGGCAGCCCCCTGTGTGTAGTTCATGCATTTGTGGTTAGCCCCCACTTGTAGTGCCAGTGAGAGTGGAGAGAGGGGCAGGAAGTGGTTGCTCCTCAGCTGCTTTAGGCTTTCTTGCTTCCTGTGACTGTATGGTGCTGGTGGACCTGTACACGCGGAGGAGCTGCACACAACCTGACTTACAGGACACAGATACGTGGGCGCACATTAGCTTGCATTTGCTCACATGGCAATCTTCACATTCGCCGAGAGCCCACTGTGAGTGGGGATCCTGGTCCAGTTGCTGTGTGGCCAGTTGGGGTGAACCCCTAATAAACGGGCAGGTGAACACTCACCTGGTGTGGGCTAATGTCTCATGTGTTAACACCCTCTGTTCTGCAGTTTGCTTTAGCTATGTCATTCTACAATTGCAAAGCTCACAGTTTCTGGCTGGCATTTGTTAAGTTCTGATGAAGGAGTCTTAAGAAAGGTGTTTGTGCTTAGCTGTTCTGATCAGCTTCTCAAATTCTCTAGACTGTCTATGAGTTTAGTCACACAACCTTCTGCTATAGTGGGTAGTTGTACAACCCCACATTCTGAATGTTGTATGAAATCCTTATCCTTTCTTGTGCTCTCTTTGACCATTCCTTTGCTCTCTGTCAGCTGGGGTAAGGAGAAGACATTAAAATGCAGAGAAATCAGAAGCCTAGTGAATGCATGGCTATAGGACAAAGCAAACACAGGTGAGCTTGCATGAAGGGAAGATAGTTGCATTAATGACCCCTGACTTTTTTGGTGTCTGATGGAGACTTCCCCTCCAGGGTAATGATAACAACCTATGTACCTCTGCAAGGTTAGACAGATCTCTGGTACATGCCGCTGTCAAAGGATTATCTTCCTCACAGTCTTTCCAAGGGCCTAATTAGAAAGCCAGTGGAAAGACTATCTAGGCTCCAATGAGTAATACGTCGGGCTCCAAGCCCTGTCAAAGATTTTTTTATTTAAATTCAGTAACTATCTTAATTGTTTCAGTTTTCCACCATACTGTATTTACTTCCACTTTGTCTTTGTTTTCTTAGTATCACAGCCCATAGCAAGACCGTAATGGGTGCAGTTTATGGCTGTTATTCATTTACCTACCAGTACAGCAAGACCTTCAATAATTATGATGATTGCAGTTCCCAACCCCAGCTGAAGTAGAACAAGTAAAGTAGGATCTAAAAAACAATTCCCCTAGCTCGTCAAGTTGAGATGCTTATTTGTTTATGAAAGACAGCTCTAATCAAAGGGAGTAATTAGAATATTAAGCGCGTGAGCAGGTTTGCATGCACTTGAGTCATAACAAAATCAGGATTTATCTAACATCACTGAACAAAGCATGCAGCATCATGTAATCTGCCAGTCTGCATGAGAACAGTGCACATTAATCATTCCCCTCAAGGAAAGTGGACGAATGATTACCTTCACTCATACCCAAATAATAAAGCAGCAATGAACCAGACTGTTGTGTCAAAGAGATATTGAGGTCTCTGCCCTTTGGAAGCTCTCCTCCAATGCAGTACCCCAAAGTCTGTAATAATAAGTTATAGACAGCATATCCTCTGTCATAGTTAGACATTTGCTATCTGGACTCTTCTTTATTCCTTTATATATTTTATGACCCTCCCATATCTGGACACCTCTCTAGTCCAGACAAAAATAAATAAATCTTCAAGTATTTGGAGGGGATTCTCGGAGGGGGCACTTCCAGGAAGGCAGAAGTAGCACAGTGCCATGCGCATGCCACACCAGCTCCAGCATCCACCATTAGGGATGTGCAAACAGAATGCGGTTCGGATGTTCGGACGTTTGGTTTGAAACCCGAGTTCAGGTTCGGTTGTTCGGTTTGGCAGAGTTCAGTTTGGCTGAACTCGACCAAACATCCGAAAATAGCATTATCGATACCGATATCAAAAATTTTTTTCGGTATCGGTATCATTTCGCCCTGAAACCACACCTGGTCTCCACCCCTGGTGCCAGGAAGTCTGCTCCTCAGCTGCCTCCCCCTTCCAGATATGTTTTTCCCACCCAAAGTCATGTTTTTTTCCGCCCCCGAACTCATCCGAACTTTTTCGAACTGTTCGGCCATTCAAATGTTCAGTTTGGATGTTCGGTTCAGTCATCCGAACAGGCCAAGTTCAGCCCGAACTCCAAACATCCGAACCGCGTTCACACATCCCTATCCACCATATCATCCTGGGCCTGCTGACCCAGAGTCTGCTCCCACCACTTCCCAAGGCCTGCCTTTTGCAGGGTCAGCCCTGGTTTGATCTACTGCAATACTTTTCATCATGAAAGATCCCAAAGTATACCCACACTGGAATTGGCATCACTCAGCAATAAAACCAAGCTTTCTGCACAACAGAGGCATAATTTGGCTAAGAACACCATGAGATCTGTCATCCCTGTACAGAAAAGACCCTTGGTTTTCAAGGTTCCACATAAAGGATTCTAACACAGCAAACGACACTGCGCTCCACTCAGGGTCAAATCCTCAATCGTTATAAAATGACACGGTTCCATCAAATAGAACCAAGTCATGATAATTTATACCAGTTTAGGATCTGCCCCTCACCAGTCTATTTTATATTTGAAGGCCATTTCCTCAGGTATTTGTTCTACTGGATGCCCAGTGCTACTTGGGAGGAGTAGAAAATACCATACCACTAGAGTCTAGGGCCTTGATTCAGCAAAGCCATTAAAAGGGATCACTGTGTTTCCCCCATAAGTGGCAATTTAATTAATTAATTAATTAATTAATTAGTTAATTGGTTAATTAATTAATTATTAATTAATTATTAGATTATTAATTAATTAATTATATTTATTTATACCCCGCCCATCCTGTCGAGGCAGCTTGGGGCGGCTAACAAATAATAAAATACAATAAAATATTATAATAAATACAAATATAAACACATCATAAAAACATTATAGCCAATGGAGGCAGTCAAAAATACATCAAATTCCCAAAACAAAAAATCACCCTAACCCATCCCCCCACCCTCATCCATCTCCTTTGTCAAAAGTCTGGTGAAACAGCTAGGTCTTGCATTGTCTCTGAAAGGAGGAGTGACCCGGGGCCACCCAGGCCTCTGCCTGGAGGGAGTTCCACAGCCTTGGCGCAGCCACCAAGCACGCCCTCTCATAGTCGCTCCCAGGGATACCCAGGGGACTTTGAGAAAGGCGCTCCTGGCCAACTTCAGGGTTTGATCCAGAGCCTGGGGAGTGAGGTGGACCCACAAATAGGTGGGGCCTAGGCCCTATAGGGCTTTATAGGTAAACACCAACACCTTGAATTAGGCACGGAAGTCTACAGGCAGGCAGTGCAGACAGTGGAGCATTGGTATAATGTGCTTCCGGCAGTCTGTCCCCATAAGGAGGCAAGCCACTGCATTCTGCACCAGCTGCAGTCTCAGAACCATCACCATGGGCAGCCCCACATAGAGGGCGTTGCAATCGTCCACTCTTGAAGTGATGAAAGCATGGATGATAGTGGCCATGTCGTAGTCTGAGACGTACGTCCAAGTCGCCGCACCAAATGTGACTGGCAAAACGCGCTCCTCGCCACAGCCTCCACCTGGACATCCAGGCAGAGCTAAGAATTGAGAAGCACTCCCAGACTGTGAACCTGGGGGACCAGTGAGGGGTGAACCCCATTAATGATGGGGATGCCAACCCCTCTACCTTCCCCACGAGCATCACCTCCATCTTGTCATGATTCAACTTCAGTTGGCTTGCCCTCATCCAGCCCTCACAGCTGCCAAACATCAGGTAAGCACTGAGACTGCCAGTCTGTCTGGGTCAGATGAAAAAGAGAGGTAGAGTTGGGTGTCATCAGCATATTGATGACACCGAATGCCAAACCATCTCACAACCTCATCCAACGGCTGCATATACATGTTGAACAGGAGAAGGAACAGAATCGAACCTTGCAGGACTCCACACGTGACGTCCCGGGGAGATGAAAAATGGTCCCTGAGCACCACTTGCTGGGTTCTTTAGGCCAGGAAGGAATGGAACCATTCAAGAACAATCCCACCCACCCCAGTTCGGTCCCACAAGCGAGTCACCAACACTCGTGGTCAATGGTATCAAAAGCAGCCGACAGACCTAATACAATCAGCAGGGTCGAATGACCCTGATCCAATTCATGGCGGAGGTTGTCAACCAAAGCCACAAGCGCAGTCTCATTGCCATAACCCAGATGAAAGAAGCCAGACTGCGAGGGGTCTAGAAAACCAATATGGTCCAAATGCTCCTGCAGCTGCTGAGCCACAGTCCATTCAATAACCTTCTCTAAAAAGGGAAGGTTAGAGACTGGCTGAGAGTTGGTGAGGGAATCAATGTCAAGTGATGGTTTTTTTTGAGCAGAGGCTCTATCACCGTCTCTTTGAGGCAGTTCGGCACTCTGCCCTCACAAAGGCAGGCACTGATCACCCCTGCCAGCAACGGCACCCAGCGTCTCCTGGCTGGCCTTGACAAGTCATGATGGGCTCCAATTCACAAGAGGTCTGACAGCCCCACGAAGATCTTCTGCATCAGTGGGAGATACCGACAGAAACTGATCCCATAAAATTGGACAAGGTGGGACTTCCACAACCTCTGTTCTCCTGTTATAATAAGCGAGGCATCGAAGTCATGGTGAATACAAGTGATTTTATCCGCGAAGTAATCAGCAAACATGTTACAGTGGGCACTGGAAGATTCCAGTCCAGGTGGAGGCAGGCCGGACCAACCAGCCTCCTCACTACCCAGAAAAGTTCCTATGGATGAGTCTTCATGGATGCTATGAGACAGCAAAAAACTCCTTCTCCACTGTCCACATGGCCACAGCATAGGCTTGTTAACTAGCTCTATGATGCAATCTATTGGCTTCAGCAAGAGAACAATGGGGAAAACACTGTGAAAAGAGCTCCCTGCCCTTAGGCATGGGATTAATTATAAGCTTGTGAGTAGTCTCCTGGTTATTATGTGCTAAGCATATGCTAAAGTGCTTTGCAGAACAGGGACATCGAGCTGGCTCATTGTCTTCCATTTTGAATTGTAATCACTATTGTAGATTAATCTCTAATAATGCAATGAGTGTACTGTACAATCAGTAAAGTAGGATGAGTACCTACCATGTACATAATAAATCTTTCTCATGTATTGGTCCAGTTTAGGGCTTAATGTGCAGCCCATTTTCTTTCTTGCGAGCAAAACCGATGATTTTGGATACTGACACTGAGATCTCATCAGTCCTGGTACAAGTTCTTGGCAAGAAGAATAAAAATAAAATAAAATAAATAAATTCATTGCACATTAACAAAATGGCCACCTCCCTTAACCAAAATGGTGGCAATAGCACACCACCATTTAGGTTAAGGGATGCGGATTGCGCATGCACAAAATGGCTGCCATCTTAACCCAAATGGCAATAATGCTGTTGTCACCATTTTGGTTAAGGGTAGTGGACATTTTGCTCCCATGCAATGATTTAAAAAAAAAATATATATTCTCACCCAATGAAACAGCCCCAGTTCTCGGTTCATCTGGAACAAACTGAGAACCAGAATTTCAACGAGATGCCTCACAAACTTGAGATCTTGTTTTAGCCCTAGTCCAGTTACTAAATGATTTTGGCCATGGCCACAACTCTACTGTGAATTCATTCTGGAACTGTTTGAGCAATCAAGCTACATTTCTACATGTTGCTCACATAAAGTGAATGCTAAACTGGCATCCTTGAGTATCCACACTGGATGTAGCTTAGTGCATGAGGAATGGGACTTCAGTTGATACAGCAGAGCTACAAGCTTCCTGAAACCCCTCATCAGCACTCTGCAATACTGACAGATGAGTCAGATAAGGACAATCCCGACCACACCTTTTTCAAAAAGGACTGCAAATGCACATATGCTTACTTTCTTGGATGTGATGAGAGAAAATGCTGCCAGTCCAGTCCCTTCCAGGCACCATTAACAGCACGGGTCATGGATCAGTCAGACTGTTAGCCCGTAGCGTAAATGTTCCAACAGGGTCCTGCCCTCACCGTTTTCCCATGGGATCCCCAATCAGTCCCTAGTAGGGGTGTGCAATTAATTTTCATTATTATGATAAAGAAAATGATTTTTTAAATTTTCTTTTTCATTATTGTAAAAACAAAAACAAAAAATAATAATAACAAAAACAAAAACCAATTTTTGTTTTTGAAATAATGGGAAAAACTGAAAAACATATTCCCTGCTATAACTCTTTTATGTTTTCTTCAATTCTGATGAGACTTGGCGAGAATGTACCCCCAATGGAGGGCACTATGTTTACCAAATTTCAAAATGATTGGATAAAGGGTACGGATTTTAAAAGCAAGTGAATGTTGTGATTTTAAGAAAAGCTCCATACACAATCCTGCCTACAATTTCTTTATCTTCTGATCTATTATTTATTTATTTATTTATTTATTTATTTATTTAAAAGTTTTATTCCTCACCCCTCCTGCCACAGGCAGTCCAGGGCGGCTAACAAAGTCCATCAACAAAATACAAGAAAACATATTAAAACATCATACAATAATAATAACAATAAAAATAAGAAGACAAATAACACCCCCACCCCAACCACACTCACCCGTTAGGCATTTGGCTGTTCCAAATGCCTGATGGAACAGCCAGGTCTAACACTTCCTGCAGAAGACCGGGAGGTCTGAGCCCAGGCAGGCCTCCACTGGGAGGGAGTTCCAAAGGCATGGTGCGGCCACCGAGATTGCCCTTTCCTGCGTGGCTCCCCAGGAAACCCAAGGGACCTCCAACAGGACACCCCCAGACGACCGCAGGGGCTGGTCCAGAACCCTGGGAGTGAGGCGATCTCACAAATAGGCAGGGCCCAGACCATGTGAGGCTTCATAGGTCAAGACCAACACTTTGAATCGGGCCCGGAAGACTATTGGCAGCCAGTGCAGAGATTGGCGCACTGGTGTAATGCACTCCCGGTGACCCAGCTCCACCAGGAGCCGGGCCACCACATTCTGAACCAGCTGCAGCTTCCGAGCCATCACTATAGGTAGCCCCACGTAGAGCACGTTACAGTAGTCTAACCGAGAGGTGATAAAAGCATGGATGATTATAGCCAGATCTGGAGCCAAAACCAGCCGCTGAAGCCGCTGCACCAGATGTAACTGGAGGAAGGCACTCCTCGCCACCTGGAGATCCAGGCAGAGCTGCGCATCGAGGAGCACCCCCAGGTTCTGCACCTGGGAAGTCAGTGGAGGACAAACCCCCTCAATCGAGGGGGCCATCAACTCCATCGACTTACCCACTAACATCACCTCCGTCTTATCAGGGTTCAGTTGCAGTCGATTTGCCCTCATCCAGTCCCGCACAGCTGCAAAACACTGGGTAAGCACCGAGACAGCCGGGCCTGGGTCAGTTGAAAATGAGAGGTACAGTTGGGTGTCATCCACATACTGATGACACCTCACCCCTTACTCCCTGATCACCTCGTCGAGCGGCTGCATGTACACGTTGAACAAGAGAGGGGACAGAACAGAACTCTGCGGGACCCCACACAAGACATCTCGGTGAGATGAAAAATAATCACCGAACACCACCCGCTGAGTTCTCCCAGTCAGGAATTAGTGGAACCATTCAAGAACAATCCCATCCATCCCTGCACTGTCCCGCAGGAGCGTCACCAACATCTCGTGGTCAAGGGTATCAAATGCAGCCGACAGATCTAACAGGACCAAAAGGGTCGAATGACCCTAATCCTTTTCATGGCGCAGATCATCGGCCAAAGCCACCAATGCTGTCTCAGTGCCATGCCCGGGACAAAGGTCAGACTGCAAGGGATCCAGATAATCAACACGGTCAAGATGTCCTTGGAGCTGCTGAGCCACTACACATTCAATAACCTTCCCTAAAAAGGGAAGGTTACAGACAGGCTGATAGCTGGCACGGGAGTCAGCATCAAGCGATGTTTTTTTTGAGCAGAGGCTGAACCACCACCTCCTTGAGGCAGCCCGGTACTCTGCCCTCCCAAAGGGAGGCGTTGACCACCCCGGCCAGCAACGGCCTCACTGTCTCCCGGAAGCTCTTAATCATCCAGGAAGGGCAAGGGTCTAGTTCACAAAAGGTGGCTCGAATCACCCCCAGCACCTCCACCATGTCAGCGGGTGTCACCGACTGCAATTGACCCCACAAAATCGGACAAGTTGGGGTTTCTACCACCTCTGCCTCCTCTACTATGTTAACTGCAGCATCAAGGTCTTGGTGAATATGAGCAATTATCTCCACATTATCTGCAAAAATGTCACAGCAGGCAGATGATAACTCACTCCAGGGTTGAGGGAGGCCGGACTGACCAGCCCCCATACAACCAAGAACAGCTCCGCTGGATAGGATTTTGCAGATGCTATGAGGGCAGCAAAGAATTTCCTCTTTGCTGCCTGCACAGCTAGGCTTGCAAACTAGCTCTATGCCACAATCTGTCGGCTTCAGCTCGAGAATGATGCCATCATTGCTCCAACTGCCACCCCTCCTGCTTCAGCTACTCTGAGAACTAAGGAGGTCTGTGGAGCCTCTGCCTGGGCAACAGACGCCTGGGATCCGTTCGATCGATGGCCTCCGTCAGCAAGTGTTCCACACCTTGACAAGGTCATCGATGTGATGGTCATCAAGGTCAGAGGGTACTCGCCCAAAGCACCTAGAAACCACACTGGGTCCAACAGCCTCCAGGGGCGGACCATTCTAATAGGCTCCGCACCCTTCGGGGGGCTGACATGCGCTAGAAACCTGGGAATATCGCCCGTTGTTTCAACCACGTGCAGTCCCTCCTCTCCTCTCTTCACAGGCTCCCCCTTCCTGAACAAATCCTGCACAAGCTCATAGTCTTCACCTATAAAGCTCTTCACAACCTTGCTCCCCCATACCTCTCTGCGCTAATTTCCCTCCATACTCCAGTCCATGAATTCTGCTCCTCCTATGTCCCCTCTCTCACCCTCCCACACCTCCCCTGCTCCCCTAACTGCCTTCGTCCCTTCTCCCTAGCTGCCCCCCCTGCCTGGAACTGCCCACATCCACCTTTCCCCCTCCCTTTGTACCTTCAGATCCCTCTTCCACTGTGCCCTCCCCGACTCCTTGCTCCCCTCACCTCCCTCCTGATGATATCCTCCATCCAGTACAATCTGTTACCTGAGGTCTGTGTACTTATATCCTTACCACATGGACCAGCCAGCTATCATTCTCGATTGTAACCAAGTGAAGCGCATGCACCTGAGACCTCGCATCTTTGTGAATGTTACACTCCTTGTCTCTCCCTCTGTTCTCCTTCTTTCGTCTCCCCCTCCCCCCATCTCTCAGATTGTAAGCCCTAGGGCAGGGACTGTGTCTATTCCATTACATTGTAAAGTGCCAGGTACATTGCTGGCAATATATAAATGCTTAATAAATAATAAATAAATAATAATAATAATAATAATAATAATAATAATAATAATAATAATAATGTCCCGCCACAAGATTACCAATCCTGCCAAATTTCAGAAAGATCGGATAAAGGGTCCTGATATTATAAGCCATTAACTTGAAAATTCATTTGTGGCTGTAACATTTTTATATTCCATCCTGTTGACAAAACAGTTGGCCGAACTATATCCCACACCTTCCCTGTCATCTCTGCCAAACAGAGGACAATTTGATAAAGCACCCCAATTTTATAAGCAATTGAAGTTGTCCCCTTGAAGACCATTATTCAGATAAATAGCAGCGCATGCATTGCCAGTCAGAGGCAGGCACCTGCCATGGTAGTGGGAGGGAAGCTGTAGGAGAGAGCATGGGCAGCAACCCAACAGAGTGACAGACACATTCACTGGCCAATTACTGAATGTTTCCAGCTTTATAGGACCAATCAGTGGTGGCTTCGGGGCGGGCATGGGGCGGCCCTGAGGCGGGCATAGAAGGGACATAACTGGGACTTTGGAGATAACATCTTAGCAATCAGGAGGCATGGTTTACACATCCAGGCTAGCTAATTATCACAATCACATCATGAAACACTATGACAGAGGACATAAGAGAATCTCTATTGGCTCTTTCCTAAACAGATGCATCCGACTTCCCAGTAACAAGTGGGGGAGAGAAGATGGGATGGTCAAAGCACAGAATGTAGATATTTGGTTGACATTTCTGCTGACCAGTTGGCATCACAAACAGATCTTATACCACAGTGACACGTAAGAGAATCCCTGGCATAGACTTATTTTCTGCATATGCTGTGCAGGCTTATAAAATTTGGACCATTTATCACATCTTTCTGATATTTGGCAGAGATGATCCTGCAGGTTTGAGATACAGTTATGCCAAATATCATGTACACTGGTTATAAGTTAATTACTTTTACCACCAGGACCGTTTATCTAATCCTTCTGAAAGTTGGCATAGATAGTAAACATGGAAAGGAATATAGTCTTGCCAAGTTTAATCTACATTAAATGGGAGACAAAGAAGTTACAGACAGGATTGTATATGTAGATCTTTTCAAAATAACACAATTCAACTGCTTATAAAATTGGATTCCTTTATCAAATCTTTCAAAAAATTGGCACACTTAATGAAGTCCATTGGAGGTACAATATGTTCAAGTTTCATCCAAATAAAATGAAAAAAAAAAATGTTACTGCCAAAAATGTGGTTTCTATTGAAACCAATGGAAATAAAAAATGAAAGCAAAAATGAAAACAAAAATTTAAACAACGAAAACAAAAAACAAAAATGAAAAATGACATGGGTCCCCGGTGCACACCTCTTCTCCCCAGTCACTGAAGCTGTCCTTGTAAATATCCTCATCAGTTTCCACCCACGCCCCAGACTTTAACCAACCCCCAGAAACTTCTATCCAGTCCATCCTCAGTGTAGCCACTCTCAATTCCCTTTTCTCCATGTCAGCGCAGCCACTCCCCTTCACTCCCAGTGCTCAATTTGACCTCTGCCCTGTAATTCCACCCTTCCTACCCTCCATCCAGTCATTCCCGCAGGTCCCTTTCCCATCATTCCACTAAATTTCCCTTCATTTTAGGTGCTTCTGGTGACTTCCTCCGTGTAAGTACACTCAATTGTCTCTCCCTCCATGGTGTTATTGCAGGAGTAGGCAAGTGTCTACAGTAGCTACTTTACAACAACATGCCTCAAAGGTGCATACATCTTCCGGTTTATTTGACATGTTATATACAGCTTAACTATCCTCCCTTCCTCCTGAATCAGTGCCTGCATAACTTAGATGTATTTATATATATTTACAATTTTGTATTGGCCATGGGAACTATATGGTGGCACAAGTTGTTCCATGTCTCCCAGGCTATGCGGTTCTCAGTGCAGTCATTCTGCTACCTGGACAGGGGTAGTGGCTCATGGTGGCCAACAGGGAGGGGTTACTCCAAGGTGGCACTGTCAGTCTCACAGATGTTATTCAAGGCACACAGAGATGTGACCATCTTTGAGGGTGGGGGGCATCTCCACCTTGAAGTCAATCCATCCCATGATGGATTGCCAGCGTTGTTTGAGCCCGTTCCACCATCCATTTTAATGTTCATTCCACCATGCACTGGGATACACTCAGCAGTAAGTTGAACCAGGTTTGTTTAGGAATGTGGGCCACACAGTAGGCCTTCATGAGCCATGGCATCAGGGAGTAGTCCGGGTCCCCCAGGACAATGGGCTTTATGAGCACCTCCTCTATGTTGCTGATGATATTGGGCCTGATGTCCCCCTTATACATCAGAGCAAAGAGTGGGACTGCCACCAGATGTGGACATCAGCAGATGGCTTGCACTGCCTTGAGCACTCACTGGCACACCTTCGTAGTTGTGAGGAGGACTTGAAGGGCAGTTAGGTGCTCGCGCTCCATGTCTCTCCAGCATGGCCACTATAGTGATACAATGGAGCAGCATCTCTTACAGGAAGGGTATGTGCACACGTGCATGTTGGGAGGGGGCTGAAAGGTGCTGGAATGGAATGACAGGGAAGGAGCCAGGAGGACGTGGTCAGTTACCACTGGACTGGATGTCAGGCACCCATTGCCTCTTCATCCCAAATGCTCGTGGTTGCTTCATTGTATGACTATATTGGCCAGGAAGGGCCATTGGCATTCATGGAGAACTCTCATTTCCAGATGGTGGTCATTCTGATGCTTCCACTACCCTGTGGACCTTCCATATCATTCATTTCTGCTTGTCTCCAGACAGCATGGGGGCCGGCCTGGGGTGCACATCTGGCTTGCAAGAGGAGATTATAGTATGGCTATGAGAGCACTGGCCTTGTATGGATATATTTCTTTACAACTCACACTTTGAGTTCTAGATGAACGCCCACTCTCACAGGTCCCTCAATGTATATGGGCATTTATGCCTTCATGCCCATTGTGTGATGCATTGTGCCGAAGAGCACAGTCACTGCTGTGATGTCCTCGGACAGGTAACCCATGGCCCACTCCAGCTCCCCTTGGAGCACCTCCATCCCTGCCAGCATGGTCCGTTGGCAACAGATGAGGGCTAGTCTCCTGCACCGGCCACATGGTTCAGGCTTTTTCCAGGCCTATAGCCAGATTGTGATAGGAAGGGAGCAGGGAAGGAGGAAAAAGTCTTGAGGCAGGACAAGCATTCTATATATCACATTACCATAGGCAGTTCATTATCTCACCAGGAAGCTGGAATATGAATGTGCTTAATAAATATGACATTGTTTCAGTGCATGCTGTCTGCCTGTCCTGCTTCAACAGCAGTCATAGGCCACAAATTGGGGGTTTAATTGCCTTACTGAGCTCAGATCCAGGCAGATAATAAAGGTGTAGTCAAACAGTTATGCATTAAAACGCATATTTATTCTGTCCAGTTTAGGGACCGCCTTGTTCACATGTCTGCAGACTCCTTGCATCAAACCCCCTTCTTTTAGGTATCTTGCAAATTGCTGCTTAGGACAGCAGAGGTGGGCATAAGCAGACAGCTTGCACTGCCTTGAGCACTCGCTGGCACACCTTCGTGGTTGTGAAGAGGACTTGAAGGACAGGGCAAAATCTTATCAGTGGGCGCTGAGCCCTCCTCATCTCCCAGTCCCTGGGCTAGGTCTGACCTGGACCTGATCCTGACTAGGGCCTGATCCAAGTTCCAATGAGAGTCTTTGTTAAGTTCTGGAATAACTTAAGTTCTGGAATAATAATAAAGTAAAATTTTTCCCCCTCCTAAAAAGAAAATAAAAATCAAATACATAACTAATATTTTTACTTATAAATCTTTGAAATGGAAATATTTTCTGGTTTTAAATTATTTTGTGGTTCTTCAAAATAGAAATGATTCATTTTTGATTTTTGAGAAATGTTTAGTTTCTGAAAAATGAAAAACGTGTGAGGGTTTTTGTTTCTGAGCTTTTTTTTAAATGTTTTTCAGTTACTTACAAAAAAAGTATAGACTCAAAAGAGCTTGGCAGAGTCAGAAATTTTTCACGAACTTTCAGAATTTTTCACCAACAATTCTATTTTTCGACAAAGAGATTATTGAGTGGAGTGTCCTATACCCAATCAAGGGACAAAAACAGTGCCATGTGCCTTATGTGACTATTAAGAGCCATTGCATCTTGAATGTTGAATGCTGATTATTCAACACTCCTAGTCAGCTGCTCAGAGACCATTACACAAAAGCCAAAAAATAAAATAAAGAAAAGTTGCAGTTTACTTGCTACCTGTGGTGAGTTATGGCAGGTTTGACTCCCTGACTGGCTAACACATAGCTACTAGCAGCTACAGATAGGCTCAGTCCTGAGTGCAGCTGAGCCCAGTCAGGTCTATATAAGCAGGAAGTCCAGGTAGCAAAGGAGAACAGGTGCATGGAGGCTTCAGACTGGCAAGAAAGCTGGTGGCATAGCTCCTGGTTGCAAGATGTACAGTACCCAGGGAAGGGTAGTGAGGAGTCCAGGTTCCTGCTGCCTCCATGTGCCCTGTGGGAGACTTTACTGGAGAGTCCAGGAAAGGGTCAGTCTTAGCAATTGTGGGGCCCAGGGTGGAGGAGAAAAGTGGGGACCCATTTTCCCACCAGCAGCCACAACCCTAGGGGTGCTCCCCAGTTCATTCCGGGGGTGCTACTGAGGCCTGGGCTCAGGGATGGGTGGAGGTGGCACTCCCCTCCACCCATCCCCAAGTCCAGCCATTTTAGGGGGGGCATTTACTGCTGCCATCACCACCACTGGCCTGGGCCCCGCGCCAGGCCCACTTGCTCGCTCCTGGGTCAGGCCGGGCACCGCAGCAGCACATTTAATCTGCCGCCGTGCCCGCCACCACCAGGGCCTCTGCCTCTCCCTCGCTGCCTGGCCGAGACAGACAGTGGCTGAGAGCTGGGGCTCCCGAGTGCGCCCACCCCCCAGGAACCGGGCAACTTGCTGGCTTTCACAGTTTTTGCCATTTTCTGTAATTTTTCACAAGTTGAACAGGGTTGCCACAGGCCAGTCCCAAGTCCTGTGTGTGCCCCACATGCACCCCCGGGGGGCTGTGGGGATGAAAACTTGCCAGCTAAGCCCCAGGGAAGTGCTAGAAATTGACATAAAAGTGCTGTGAAACTGCTGTAAAACTGTTGTAAAAGTCTCAGAAAGTGACAAAATTTCTGGAAAGTGACAAAAAAGTCCCTGACAGTGATGAAAATGATGAAAAAATTGATGGAAGCAGGGAATCACTGGAAACTTATTAAGTACCAACAGACAATCTCAAGGTCTCCCAAAAGCTCAGTATTTCACTTTGGAAGCGAAACACTTGCTCTTGTCTTAGCCCTAGTACTTACCACCAGGCCAACCCCGCTCCTCATTTTAACTAAGGATATTTTCAGACGTTACGAGATCACGCTCAACCACAGTCAATTCCCTGTGGTGGGGAATGCCCTCGTAATGTCTGTTGGGGAACCGGAAGTTCCCCCCCAGATGTTAACCATGCTCAATCTCCGCCGGGAATCTCATTCACCATGCGATCGGCTGGTGCCGGTGCCGGTGCCGATCGCGTAGTGAATGAGATTCCTGGCGGGGATGAAGGGGCCTGTCACGTCTGGATGGTAATCACGGCCCGGAATCCCTGCTGGGATTCCGGGATTCCAGGCTGTGGACATTTCAGGTGGGCGGCACCCGCCCGTCTCCCCAGAGGTAGAGTGGGGGAGCATGGGGGAGGAGCGGGGGCGTGTGGCTGCATGTTGCACCGTGCGGCCCCTCCCGGATTCTCCACTGGGGTCCCCTGGCATGTCTGTTGGCTGTGCCGGAGTGATCCCGGCGGGGAATAATTTGGGTGATTCTGGGACGGGGCGAGTGCCGCCCCGTCTCGTCTGAAATCACCCAATATATTCAAATGCAATTATGCTGGGTATCCCCATAATGTTAATTGCCTTTCCAAAATGTCTCTGTGGTGTATTTTCTTGTTTTAAAAAAAAATCTCTCTCATCCATTACTGACTAGAGTCACGGTTGCCATTTTGGTTGGCCATTTCGCACTTGCACAATACAGCCTGGTGGCCCTTTTGCGCATGCACAGTGATTTTTTTCAGAAATTGTTTTTATTTTTATTATTGCCTGAGAATTCGTTGGCCATTGGGATGTTCTCGGTATGTCCAACAATGAACTAAGAACCTCTATTTTATCAAGATTTCTCATTTTAGAGAAATCATCTTTCAGCCTTACTCTGAAAGTATGATGATTTGTTAAGTCATCTTGTTGTGATAGGAATTTGGTGGGATTTTGACAAGAAATGAAGAACCGGGCCCAGTACTTCAGCCAACTTTAATGAGCCATGTTAACTTATACCAGTGGAAATATTAGTCCAATATTTTGAAATAAGCCTGATTACATTGAACAAAAAGTATGGTAGACCAGTTCTCCTGCTGTTGTAAATAAGTGTGGCTCCATTGCTGCTAGTGACTATGCTGATTTGCAATGCATGAGGAGTCTGACTGGGCCCTTTACATTTAGCATGAGGACAATGAGGTCTACTAACTAGGTTGAATACATTCAGCCTCTGACATTGGCTTTCAGTAAAGCCAATGAAACTGCATTTTCTCTGTGTGTGTGTGTGTGGGTGGGGGGGGGGGGTTCTTTCAGCTTAGCTAGCTGGATGATTCAAGGTGTATTCAATGTCTCTCTGTACTTTACTAGCTTATTCACTACTACTATTATTATTTTGCAATTAAGGAAGGACTTTGGCTATTTCTAGAAGGTGGAGAAATCCTCTTTCAGCAAACCAGTTGGGTAAGTCCACACACCTACAATCATTAACCCTTTTCATCAGACATACTATTAGCTCATAGATTGTAACATGTGCTTTCAGAAACCAGGACAAGTTTAATTCCTTCCTATAATCAAGGGAATGTTTTATTAAAGAACCCAATCTCACCATGCATTTCTGCTTTACAGAATTCATAAAGGGCAGAAGGACTCTTTGCCACTGGACATCATTGAAGTTAATCACTTAGGAACAAGATTAGAATGAGATTTTCAGCAGGGATGTATTAGTTTACATTTGCCTGTTGTGGGGCTTTTGCAACTTCCTATGAAGCAAGAGATATTGACTACTGCCAGAGACAGGCTACTGGACAAAATCCAGTACTTTTTCACATGACACATGAGTGACTTGTGGCACTTATTACCATAGGATGTTGTGAAGGTAAATAGTATAACTGGGATCAAAAAGGTTTAGACAACTTCATGGATGGATATTAGCCAAGATGGTCAGGAGGTTCAGCCTCCTTCTTGGGGTGTTCCCAAGCCTCTGAATGCCAGAAAGTTTAAATGAATGGCAGAGCATCTGGTTTTTGGAGACATGGTAGCAGGCTAGACAGGGACCATTGGTCTCTAATATAGTATGGTAGTTCTTATGGGTCATGATTCTGATCCACTCTGGGAGTTCTTCTTCTTCTTCTTATTAACAAACATTTATATAGCGCCAGCAGTGTACCTGGCACTTTACAAAGTAATAAAATACACGGTCCCTGCCCCTAGGGCTTACAGTCTGAGAGACAGGAGCTGGGGGAGAGACTTAGGAAGGGGAACAGAGGGAGAGACAAGGGGTCTAACATTCATGAAGATGCAAGGTCTCAAGTGCACGTACTTGGCTTGGTTACGATGAGAATGACAGCAGGCAGGTCCATGTTGCAAGGATAAGGGTAAACCGATCGTAGGTATAGGAATAGTGGCTCAGCAGGATAAAGAGTCAGACAGAGCAGAGCGAAAGAGGTGAGTTTTAAGGAGAGATTTGAAGGTATGAAGGGAGGGGGCAAGGCGGATGTGGACAGGGAGGGAGTTCCAGGCATGGGGGGCAGCAAGTGAGAAGGGACGAAGGCGCTTAGGGGAGCAGGGAAGGCGTGGAAGGGTGAGAGAAGGGACAGAGGAGGAGCGAAGTGCACGGGCTGGAGTATGGAGGGCGATAAGTGCAGAGAGGTAGGGGGGAGCAAGGTTGTGAAGAGCTTTATAGGTGAAGACTAGGAGCTTGTGCAGGATTCGTTCAGGAAGGGGAAGCCAGTGAAGCGAAGAGAGGAGGGGCTGCACATGGTCGAAGCGACTGGCGAGGTAGATGACCCTGGCAGCAGAGTTTTGGACAGAGATGAGGGGAGAAAGGTGAGACCGGGGAAGGCCAGTGAGAAGGAGGTTACAGTAATCGAGGCGAGAGATGACCAGAGCATGAACAAGAGTTTTGGCAGACGAGACAGAGAGAAAAGGGCGAATCTTAGCAATGTTATGGAGGGAGAAGCGACAGGATTTAGCAACAGAGTCAATGTAGGGTTTAAAAGAAAGGGCTGAGTCAAAGATGAAGCCTAGGCTACGGGCTTGGGGGACAGGCAGGATGGTGACTCCATCAATAGTTATTGACAGTGAGGAAGGAGAGGAAGGATGAGGGGGGAAGATAAGGAGTTCAGTTTTAGCCATGTTGAGTTTGAGTTGACGTTGAGACATCCAGGTAGAGATGTCAGAGAGACAGTTGATGAGACGAGCTTGAACAGAGGGAGAGAGAGAGGGAGTAGAGAGATAGAGTTGAGTGTCATCAGCATAGAGGTGGTATTGGAAGCCATGGGAGGCAATGAGTTTGCCTAAGGATGAGGTATAGATCGAGAAGAGGAGAGGGCCAAGAACAGAGCCTTGAGGAACACCAACTGAGAGGGGGAAGGAGGAGGAGGCGGAGTTGGAGAGAGACACATTAAAGGAGCGGTCAGAGAGGTAGGAGGAGAACCAGTTATGGACAGAGCCACAAAAGCCAAGGGAGTGAAGGGAATCCAGCAAGAGTGAGTGGTCAACAGTATCGAAGGCAGCAGAGAGATCAAGGAGGACAAGAATGGAATAGAGACGTTTAGATTTAGCCACCAGAAGATCGTTGGTGATCTTAGCGAGAGCAGTTTCAGTAGAATGAAGGGGGCGGAAGCCAGATTGGAGGGGGTCGAGGGAGGAGTTGGAGGATAGGAAGTCAAGGCAGCGGAAGTCTTATGCTCATGTTATTGAGAGCTCCATAGAGCTTAACATATGCAGCCATTGGGACATAGTTAATGAAGCATGGATGTCCCTTTCAGAAGGGATGGACTCTGTTATAGCAGGTATATCTAGCTGTGCTTAGTTTTGGAGTAAATATTTGGCTCCATTTTTTTTTCATCGTTTGTCCCTAAGTAACTGGTTGGTTATGAGTACTAATGTCAAAATTGTTCAAGGAGATCCTGACCTGTGTAAAGGAAGGGGATGGGGGGGGGGGGGTGCTGTGGTTTGTTCTGACTTAAGTTTCTTGCTCTTCCTATTGTGCTGCAGATTTGAGCAGTATTAGGCAGTTAGGTGATGCAGCCAGGAAAGCTAGCCAGGATGTTATGGCATGTATCTCTTGGCAGCTTACACCAGTGGGACTGAGACCACAAGATAAAGATGGTCTTTTTTGATAACACTCCCAAGCAGTCAGCGGTAAACTCAGACTAGCTCTTCCCATGCGTAGCATCCCTGTGTGGTCAAGAAACTGTCGTTTGATTTGATGCTCTGTGTTTGGTGGCATATGGTGCCATCATATCACTCTGTGCAGAAGCTTTTCATGTAGAATTTTTTTTTTCATCCCCACCCCTTCAAAAGCAAAACATGAGCAAAGAAGTGAGATGCCATAATGCATCATCTCAGGGGGATTTCTCTGCTTCGTGGCTCTTCTCCCTATTCAGGTGAGATAAACTCCTCTTGAGCATGATGAATCAGGTCATGGCCCCTTTAAGACCAGCCTGCTCATCACTTTGGCTCTTTTTCCTCTGATGGGTATAACAGGGGATGGCTGCAGAGCCAATGGCAGGCTGTAGCGAGCTGGTGAAGGAGTAAGAGCTGCTCCCAGAGAAGCAGGCTACAGTCTGGGAACTGGCCTAGGTCCTGATTCCCAATGACCAAGGGGAAAGTATGCAGAGATCATTGTAGGGACTTGTGCTTATGTTGCATGTGGAGACAGTGTGTATAAATCCATGCGTGACTATGACCTTAGACTGAGTGAGTGATTTGGGAACCAATCGTGCACAGAATCACTCTGGCCGGGCAGCACATATCTTTCACTTAGGATATGTTATTCATTCTGCTTTTTTTTTATTAAAAGTTGCGGAGGGCTCTTGTAGTTCACTTATTCTATATGGCTGCCCAAAATAAAATAAATGTTGCCTTCACTCTTTAAGGGGCTGTCAGGTAAGTCCATCCAAGGAGCCCTGACTATCCTGCAGCCAGGCATGCCATTGACACTTCTCTAGGGCTTATGGGGATGCCAGATGTCATCACAGCCTGGGGAGACTGACTGCTGTGGGTGTGTTTCTGGACTGGGATCAGTCAGCACCATAGCTGCCCTGTGGGCAGGAGGGGCGGGATACAAATAAAATTAGCTGGAGCTTAGGCTATGACTTTATGACAGAGACTCATCATCTGAGATGCCAGACCTCTGCTCCCGAGTCCTGCTCCTCTCCAGAAGGGCTAAAATTAGAATCATTTTTTTTTCTTGTGAAAATCTCACGATAATCAAGAATCATTACAGAGCTCTCGGGACAATCTCGGTAATATTTCAAGAACTTGGTCGAGAACTGAGATTGAGTTTCAGCCCTAATCTCTAGATCCTTTGGAGCAGCTTCAGGGGTGTGGCAGCACGCAGAAAACCATTCTATAAGGGCCCATTCTGAAGGGTGGTGCTTTGGGACAGAAGGGGCCTAGGGTTGCCACAGCAGCAGCAGCCTGGGAGCATGACAGAATGGCTGCAGGAAGCAGTGGTACCAGCAGCAACAGAGGCGGCAGCAGCAGCAGCGGCATTGCTGTGCTAAGCAGCCCAGGAAGAATTGGGGAGGGAGAGTTCTGTTGCCTACAACCTTGGCAGCAAAGCAGATGTTAGCAAGCTGCAGACCTGGACATGTGTCCCACTTGACAAGGGCCAGCCTTGATTGGGGCAGAGATTCTTTATCAAATGGTAAGGTGTTTGTTTGTTTGTTTGTTATAGAAAATGTTATTCCTTCATTTTATGCTGTGGTATCAGGGAGTTTTCAGAATTTTCATCCCCCTCCCCAAAGATTCACTTTGAAAAAGAAACAAAAAATGGGGGGGGGGGGAATACCGTCGACATTTGTCAGAGGGAGTGTAATTAAAATGAGATCTTTATCAATAAACAGAACCTGGGAGAATTTCCCCCTTCCACAAACTGAACTCGTAAGTTTAACAAGTACCCATATCTCACTTAGATAATTAGATCTAGGCGCAGACTTAAAGTTCAGTATATTCCCAACTTCTCCTCTGAATTGTCCTCAGCGTTCAGGGAAGTCACATTCGTGATGCTGGTCACACGTTTAACACATGTTATTCCATGGTTATTGATCTTAAGCCAACATGTAAATATACAATAGGATGAGGTTAGGCCCTGTGGCTAAGTTTGAACACTGCCCCCCACTGCAATTCCTCCCCCTCCCCCACCCCGCAGTAGAAATAAAATAGGCTCCATGTTTTCCCTCTTAGTTTGTTAGTCTGATGACTCAGATGACTGACTGAAGGCCTAAGACCAGAAAGTAATAATTGCAACTCTGGTAAGAAAACATCTGAAACTCTGAATAGTACATGGATTTCTGAAGGGAAGAGCAATTGTCCACTTGTCTGCCCGTGCAGTGCCAGCAATCTAGTTATGGGGCTGAATGAGCTAGTCCAGAGCTGACCATAGAATTTATGGTGTCCAGGGTGAAGTTAAAATGCAGGACCTTTGCAGATCCCTACAGGCAGTCATGTTTGGGACCCCGCTGGGAGGGAGTGAGGGCCCCACGCCCTGACCTGGTGAAAATGGGTCACTGCAGGAACATGGAAACAGAGAGGCTAAAGACCTGTAATGTGCACTTGTGCATGCAAGTGGCATGTGGTTTGTGCACATGCGCACCCATCATATTCTCCATAAAGGGGTTGTGCGTGGGTTGCGCACATGCTCTGCAAGAGATGCATGCGAGCAGCCGGCGCATCGCATGCACTAGGGCTTAGGATTGGATCGAGAAAAAATAACGAAGCCATTGTCCTGAGGAAGGGTCAGCCCTGTGGTACTCTTTTGCGCTGCTGCTATATTCCTAATTGGCACCAGATGTCACTCCTTCAGTACGCTCTAGACTTCTGCCTCATGCTCTGAGCGGTAGCAGTACATTTTTGATTGTTTGTTTATTAGCACATTTTCAGAAGAGTTTTTTTTACCCTTGGTGCTGGACAGAGGAACTGAAATCCTTAGTTATTTACACAAAAAAATCATGTAAATTATTGCCAGCTGAACAACCTACTCTCTATAGGACAGGACCTTGTGATTTCTGCATAACTTATTTGCACACTCTGAGACCAGGAAACCTAGATTCTGCCAGAAGGAGAGCTGAAAACTAAATTTCACAAATCAACTAGATGGTATGAATTATGTAAATTTTGGAATGCAAATGAGTTTCTCATCATGTCTTTCTAATCATTTCAGACATAGATCTCCAAGACACCCACAAAATACTCTGTCCTCTCACTAGCAGATTGCGAGTTGTTCCTCTTTAGCAACTCTGGCAGCGGGTCCTGGAATGTACACTGGCAGTTGACAGTGCCAGCACACCATTGGCTAACCCATAGAGATCCCCACTCAGACTGTAATTCTGTGCTGCTGGAAGCAGTTTGCTGTGTTCCATTATGAGCATGCAGAAACTCTGGATGCAGAGTGGAAATTTCCCTAACCCTGCTTCCACCCACCCCCTGCCCATGTAAAAGCTGGGTTGTACTTGGGGTTGCCAGGCATCTTTTGTTTTATAGGATGTTGTTTACTTTAGACACCCTGCAGCTGCATAGAGCTCCTTAGAACAGACACATCCTTTCCCCCATTCCAGAGAACTCAATAGAACTGGTACATCCACAGTTTCATAGAACTCCACAGAACAGGCAGTTCCCATCGCTCCATAGGGTCCCACAGAACCAACACCACATAGCTCCACAGAAATGACACCAGCTTGATGGAACTCCATAGTTCCAGAGAAACCCATACAACAGTTGTGTCACAGATCCATGGAGCCCCATAGATCAGCTACCACCACAGCTCCAAAGATCACCAGCAGACACTACGCAGCTCTATAGGACTTTGTTGAATCAGACACATCACTGCCCTGATAGAATGGACATTCCACAACTCCCCATTTCCCATTTTTAAAATCTGGTCACCCAGTCCTTCATTTGTGTAAAAAAAAAATCAAAAAACTCAAAAAACCAACAACATAAGTTCTTGTGATTTAATCTGCACGATGACCAGTACAGGTGACAGGTTAGAAAAGTCATTAATGAAAACCAAATAAACTATCCAGGAGTTTTTCTGGCTTTTGTTTTCAACCCTGAAATGGCCAGCCTTTTCCTGATCTTTCACACTTTGGGGTGTACACTTCTGCTGCTCAGTCCCAATTGCTACTAGGGCTGAGCTCTGGCAAGTCCACCCCCCACCCTCCCAACCCCATTAAGGCCTGTGGTCTAGAGCTGAAATGAGACTCAATTTGGTTCTCATAAGAATCGAGAACCCTTAGCAAGATCTCAGGAAAAAAACTTGCTACTGGCGCAGGAATCTCGCTTTAACACCCCCCCCCGCCCCCCGTATGCAAAAAATGGCCACCAGGCCTGGAAATAGAGATGCTAAAGCCCTGCATGTGTGTTTCTGCGAGTTGCATGTGGTTTGTGAGTACGTGTACACATCATATTCTCCATAAAGGGGTTGTGAGGGGGGTTGTGCACATGCTCTGCAAACAATGTGTTTGCAGGTCATTCTGCCCATGTGCAGTCCTTTTCCAAAATGGCACCGGCAGCATTGCTGGTATTTTGGAAAAGGACTGTGCATGTGCAGAATGACCCAGTGGCCATTTTGCCCATGCAGTTGTTGTTTTGTTTATTTGTCCCCACCCCCTCCCTCGGCATGGAGTTGTTTACTGCATAAAAGGAGAGAAGAGACAGACAGACAGATGTGGGACACAGGACGCAGAAGAGATGTGACACAAATGTGGCTTGGATCTGGTAAGTAAACTGAGAAAAAAATCTCGATCGAGAAACTGGGGCTTTTCTTGATGCTCATGGTAATTGAACCCAGAAGCTTAACTCTCTATGAGAAACAAGAAAAAAATTAGAATGGGTTTCATCCCTACTGGTTACCCCAGATCCCCTGTTCCATAGGATCAAGAAGACCTCAGTGGGTGTTTTCAGACAGAGAAGGAGCCTGTTGGAGGCTAGAGCGGTACCGTGGGTACATCTGCGACTTACCGGCTCTGCCCGGGTCCACATCCTACAGACCGGAAATCCACCCACACGGCCATGGCCACTAGCACAGTGCACCCCCTCCCCACTGTAGAGCCGCAGGTTTCTCTAGCAACGCTCTCGTCAGCTGTCTGTGAATCTATGCTGGCACAGACAGATAGGCACAAAGGTGCTCTGTGGGTCCCCCCTCCCCCAACAGATCGGCAGGGAGTACCATTTTTAGCCATTGTCCCAGGTCTGGCCGACCTACTCCACACGGTATGCTCCAGCAGCCCCAGCCTGCTCCATGTTGCACATCTGGTGGGTGCCCTTCAAACAAACCGGTAAACCCGGGGGGATGGGGGGCCATCTGTGGGCAAATCCAGAGCTGCTGAATGTCTGCTTATACCAAATATGTGCTAATGTGCTTTGATGGCTTTAGGTCGATCTGTGTATCCTTTCCATTTTATTTTCATTTTTGATTCTCCCCCCCATCTTTTGGAATTTTTCTTCTGTCTCCTCCTCTGACCTTTTTTTTTACTGATTTCCAGAAGCATTCAAATATAAGAATGTTAAAAAAAAAAAGCTTTTGAAGCCAAGTTTTGATGAGGTGGGACTAAAAGGAGCCAATGCAATTTCACACATTTGTTACACAGAGACAGAAGCTATTATCAGAGCTTGAACATTGGGCGTCAGGGTGGCTAGAAGAAACAGAGAAATATTGCTATAGAAATACTATTACTTTCTTTTCCTCCGTTGTTGTTGTTTTTTTAGCCTGGAGATGAAAACTTCCATGGTGTACTGGATAATGGTATCAATTAGTTTGCGACACCATCTTTTGAGAAAAGCATGTAGCAAATGCTCATTGAGGAAATGCTAGATGGAAGTGGGAATTGGGTTATTAATATGAAAATAAGAAAGTGTTCTTTTAGAATAAGGAATATGAATAGGAGTCTGCAATCCTTCTGTATGACTAAGAGGTCTGAACTAGACTTATCTCCACACGTACAACAAAGTCTATGGGTGTCTTTGCCCTGAGTCATGTTTCATTTATAGTGCAAATATTAGTGTCCCCCCTCATCCCCAAAGATGTCAACATCCTCTTGAGGCCTCAGTCCCTGTACCATGCCTGGGTTCCAGGCCTTTGGCCTCCTCTTGCCCAGCCAGCTCTAGAGTAGGCTCTGGCCTTGGCCTATTTTAGCTAAGCCACTTCCAGGAAGACACTGTCTCCTTCAGCACCCTCAGCTCGGACCCTTTAATAAGCTCTGATGATGCAGGACTAGTCTCCCCTTAATGAGACCTCTGAGGTGATCTCCTTTCCTAAGCCCTTTACCTCTTTCTCCATGACTACCACCCAATAGCCCCACTTTCTGAGCCCCAGAAATGGGTCTTCTGCACAAGTCCTCTAAACTGACTTCCGGGTTCCTTCTCTGTTCCGAGATGGGCTATTTAGCTCTGGGTGATTGTGCTGCTGTGCTGACCTCATGTACATAGCCTGCAATCCAAAGAATTACTCTATAAAAATTTGAGGGGGTCTCTTACATACTAACATCCAGGGATCTGTTAGTTGTAGCAAATTATAGAACTAATACAAATAATCAAACTAAACCGAATAGTCAACACATTTTACAAAGTATATGGCAATAAAGTTCTTGAGAGGTTCTTAGACTTTTCATTACTGCATTAATTCCCTATTTGATGCTTGATATTTTGAATGCAACTCACTGTGTAGTATTTGTTAATTTGTTATTCATTAATTGTCAATTTGATATGTCATTATTAGGTATTTGTTATTTTGCCATTTATCTAACTTTTGACTGGTTGCCTGTTGTCATTCCATGTGTTACAAGCTGCCATGGAAACAGAGTGTCTTGTCAGCTTTATTTAATTCCCTTTGTTCACTTAGTCAACAAAAGCAAAATGCATTTTGTTGGCTTGATTTAATTTAATTTAATGCACTTAGTTTGCTTTGACTTCAATAAAAAAGAAAATGAAAGGAATGAGATAAAGTTGAATCACACAAATCAAACAAATGTGGACTTTGTTAAACAAGGAAGCTATGGGAATAAAGTATTTTTTAAAAAAAACTAGGGATGTGCGAACGCGGTTCGGTAGTTTGGAGTTCGACCCGAACTCGGCCTGTTCGGACAACCGAACTCGAACCCGAACTCGAACATACCGAACAAACGGAATGGCGAACGGCGAAATGGCCAAACAGTTCAGTCAGTTCGGATCACGTTCGGGTGAGTTTGGGTGGCAAAAAAAGGTTCACTGGAAGGTCAAACATGACAGGGAGGTGTCAGTCACTGAGGAGCAGACTTCCAGGCACCAGGGGTGGAGAGGCTTGCAAGAAACAAAACTAATTATCTGCCTCCCCCATTCCCAACACCTTCTGAGCTAGTCACTGTTCCTGAACAGCCGCGTTGAGTAGGATTTTTAGATTGCTTTAAGTTTCATTTCACTTCTGTACTGAAATGAAACTTAAACCATAAACTGAAACCTTGTGTTATGCACTGTACAGACTCATTGAGTATGTATGTATTTCACTACAGACTCCTCTTCTGTTTGTGATTCCCCCCATCCCATATATATGGGATGTATATATATCCATATATCTCCATATATATCCATATATATGGATATATATATATTCATATATATGGATATGGGATGGGGAGATAGATAGATAGATAGATAGATAGATAGATAGTAGAGAGTTGTAGGTGTTAGTTTAGTGATAGAGATAGCGTTAGTGATTTAGTTTTAGTGTTTGTAGGAGTAGGTCTTTGTACTTATTAGAGAATCCATTTAGTTCATAGCATTTAGAATAGTTAATAGCAGTTAGATTTAGTGTAGATAGATATATATAATATTAGATAAAAAAAAACCAACCCCATATAAAAACAAAAAAACCAAATAAAAAACAAAAGAAAACCATATAAAACCCAATAAAAAACCAAAAAGCCATATCAAAAACAAAAAAACACCCATAACAACATTTCCCGAACGGACGAACCGAACAACCGAACAGCCTAACCGAACGGCCTGTTCAGATGACCAAATCGAACAGCTGAACCTGAAATCGGTGAACTAGCCGAACTGCCGAACCGAATAGACAAACCTAACGCAGCCGAACCGAACGGACGAACCAAATGAACGAACCGAATGCAGCCGAACCAAACGACCGAACCGCGATCTGTTCGCCCATCCCTAAAAAAAACATTTGCAATGTCATGAATTTGAAATTTTTTAAAAGACACAATCTTTGAATTTGACTTGTTAATTTTGGAAAGTTATATTTATTTCAACTCTGGAAAACTTGTATACTTGGCCATACTTTGTGGAGAAGATAACTGGCAGAGAATGGTAGGGCCTGCAGTAGAATTTGCAGGGCCCCTGGCAAAGTTAAAATGTAGAGCCCCTGGAGATCCTCCCCCCCATGCTCCCTTGTGGCCCTGCTCCATCAGGGGCATCCTCCTTGGGGCCCTAGAGGTGGTCATGTTTGGAGCCCCCACACACCATGCCCTGGTGAAAATGGAGGTCAC
Source organism: Sphenodon punctatus (assembly GCA_003113815.1). Classification (NCBI taxonomy): domain Eukaryota; kingdom Metazoa; phylum Chordata; class Lepidosauria; order Sphenodontia; family Sphenodontidae; genus Sphenodon; species Sphenodon punctatus. The sequence continues at coordinate 791,286 of QEPC01002813.1, forward strand.
TGCAAGGCCCCTGGAAGTAGAGAAAATAGCAGAGTTCAGGTATGCTGCCCCCGGTCACCCTCTGCTAAGGTTGGCCCTGGAGAACATTTATATCAAGCCAGTTAAATCCGGTGAGCTGAATCACAACCTATTCTAAGATGCAACATCTCATATGAGAGATTTAAGAATCACTGGATTCTGCATAATTTGTCATGACATCTTGTGGTATCTGAATCCTTTCTTCCAAGATTATATTTCAGTGATGCTGGGAAAAGGCTTGTAGAAAAAATAACTGTTGATATTTTTTCTACTGACTTCTTTCCAAACTCTCTATATTTCCATTGCAAAATAAATTTTGATATTTTGAGGTCTTTTCTTCCTTTGACTTCTGAAATCTATGATAAACGAGAAGACATGTCAGGTTTAAAACTGGAAAAACCACTTAGAAAATCTTTTGTCTCATCACTAAGTATTGGAACATCCACTTGTGTATTATGGTTATGCTTCTTGTTTCTTATGAGTAAGCGTGGCAAGACAAAGGGGCTGATCCGATGGCCCGCAGATCATGCGTGCACCTCTACCCACACACTCATGCACGTGGTTTCTCCATAGCACAGTGTGCCAGCAATGGAGGCGCATGAGGTTCCTGTGTGGGCTGGCACACACATGGGTGCACACAGGAGCCACAGGCCAATGGATTGGCCCCATTGTTTGACATAAGTAAAAGTAACCTAGGTTTTCTGTACATTTTGTAAAAGCGGAATGTCAGTAAATATCTACTATTGTTGTGTGCTTACTCCTTCCTTTTGGCTATTGGGATCATTTCTGGCCTAATGTAGCCCATATTTTATCTGTAGTGACAGGCTTATCCAACTAAAGTGTCCAGAGATCATTTTCAAACACAGATGGATGAGAGTATTTGTAATATGGCAGTGGGGTCTTAAAAAGCTTGCATCATTTTCCCAACTGCACATTTTACTAGCTTCTCAGCCTAGTAGTTATGTCTAGTAACTGTGGGAAGAGATGTTGGCCAAACCTGAGCATCCTCCAGTCACATGTTCTGCATGTGACTAACGTATTGTCATTTTCTACACTCATCGCCAATGCTGCCAATATATTCTTCTCCTATGCTTAGTTTGCTATAACTTGGCTTTGTTTTTCCATAGTGAATCTTCCCATCTCTGGGAAGAGATCTCCTTTTTGGAGCTGATTTGTCAACAGATGTCTGTCTGTTACTTCCCCATTGAGACTTTCTGGGTAATGGCTATGTATTTCCTTCAGATTCCAAGAACCGTTCCTATTTAATACAGCTATAACATGTGCTACTTTCTCTGATGTACTCTAAACCAGAGGGATGTAATCTTATATTCACACTTATGGGTTGCTGCGGGACAGGATCATCTAAGCAATGGAAGTAATTGTACAGTCAGAATCAGGTGGATTCACAATCAGAGCAGTGAACTATTGGCATAAGCTTCCAGAAGCAATTGTGGGGGGAAAGAATCTAAATAGCTTTAAAATGGAGTTGGATACATTTATGACACATAACTTGTGAGGTGTTTTTTATTTGGTGCTACAGGAGGAATCCTGCCCCTTCCCCCAAAGAATACAAGTTTTTTTAAATTATTATTATTATTTTATTTTTTATTGTTGGTTTTCATCAAGTTTGTCTGCAGCTGGAGGTGGGACTGTTGGGACATTCTGAAACCTGGGTACTATAATTGTATATCAGGTGACTGGCTGATGGGGTCTGAACACATGCTCAGGGTTTAACTGATCACCCTATTTGGGCTCGGGAAGGAAGTTTCCCTCTTGTCAGATTGGCAGCTGACTGCGAGGGGTTTTTGCCTTCTCCGGCAGCATGGGAGTGGCTCACCTGTTTGGGACATCTAGAACTTTTTTTTTCTAAAATTGTTCTCTGTTATTTTGGGCATTGGTGTGGCTCTAGTTGGTCCCAGTCTCTATATGTAGCTATTGATGGAATATTGCTGTGCATATAGTTGGGGTATGGCAGGTCCTGCACTCTGGGAGACTTCTTTCCCAACTTGCCTATGAAACGTATTGTATTTATTAATTATTAATTATTATTATCATTATTATTATTATCATCTTCTTTAGTTTATGTAGCATGAGCAATGTACCTGGTGCTGTACAATCAGAAGTTAGGGACAGGCCCCTACCCCAAGGGGCTTACAGTCTAAGGGTATTTTCAGACATTACGTGGTCAATGTCCACCACAGTCAATTCCCTGTGGTGGCTTGCACCACCTAACGTCTGTTGGGGGGGAACGAATGTTCCCCCCCAGATGTTACCACAGCGTGGGATCACATTCACCACGCAAGCATCCGAAGCGGTGGGTCTGGAGGCCGTCGCATGTTGAAGGCGATTCCCCGCCGTGGTGACCCCCACCATCACGTCTGGACAGTGGCCACGGCCCGGAATTCCCGCAGGGAGTCCGGCCCATGGCCCTAGTGGGCGAGCGCTGGGGCGGCATAGGCCGCGGCGGCATTGGCTGCGCGGCCGCCTGTCTCCCTAGAGGGTGGGCGGCGGGGACCGTGGAGGGGGTGGGACCGTGCAGCTGCACGTTGTGCCGTGCGGCCCTGCTCCCTCCCCGATTCCCCGCCAGGATCCCCCAGCACGTCTATTAGGGCGTGACGGGTCATCCCGGCGGGGGATCATTTCATTGATTTCGTGACGGGGCCAATTGGCCCCGTCACATCTGAAAATAGCCTAAGACAGACATGGGAAAGGGGAGATAAGGGAAAGGGAAACATAGGGAGAGACAAGGATACATTCATGAAGTTGAGAAGTTGGAGGTGCCCGTGCCATGCATAACTTAGTTAGGGGGAAGTGGAGGGCTTTCAGTGATGGATGTAAGAGGAGGCATCCATGATGAGTCTATGGGGATGAGGAGCTAGGGAAAGCCTGATCAAGAAAGTAGGTTTGCAGGAGGGATTTGAAGGTTGGGAGGGAAGGCTCAGAATGAATGTATCCAGGAAAGAAGTCCCAGGCATGGGGAGCAGCAAGGGAGAAGGGGAAAATACATTTTGAGATGTACACTTCTCCCTCATGAAACGTACATCTCAAACTTGTCTCTCGTGAAGCAAGGGAGTCACGAGCAGGCGAGGCTGTTGGCAGAGCAGGAGCGAAGCTCCTGGGTAGGTGTGGTGGAAAGCAAATGTGGAGAGATGGGGAGGGGGGGAAGCAAGGACATGAAGAACTTTGACAGTAAAAACAAGGAGCTTGTGCTGAATATGTTCAGGTAGCGGGAGCCAATGTAGGGCAGAGAAGGTGGAGAGAACATGGTCAAATCTACAGGCAAGATGGATGAGCTTGGCAGCAGAGCACTGAACGAAATGAGAGGGGACAGGTCAGAGCAGGGAAGATGAGTAAGTAGGAAGTTGCAATAGTCAAGACGAGAGATGATTATTCGGTCATGGACTAAGGTTTTGGCAGTGGGAACAGTAAGGCAAGGCCGAATTTTTGCAATATTATGCAGAGCAAAGTAAGTGGCAGGACTCGGCAACATCCTGGATCTGAGGTGTAAAGGAATGGGAGGAGTCACAGTTGAACCCCAGGCTACATGCCTGAGGAATAAAGGGCCTTTCCATTGCTGATTTTGCATGATGCAATCTGAATCTTTTGTAAGCATCATTTTAGAAATGTTGTCCAGATGCTGTGGTCTACATCTGACCTTTTAAAAATAACATTGTTATTACTATTTTTGTTGCTACTGTTACTATGGTGATGTGGGTCAGAACAGGGCCACTTTTGCCCGGTCTATGACCTGACTCAACCTGAGTCTGAATGGACTGAGTGAAAGATACATTTGATTCATCCATGACCCGAGAATTGCAATCGGCTCCCATAAAGTTCAGGTTGGGTTGCGCAGACCTCTAGGATTAATGGGGCTGCAGATTGACTAAGGGAGGACATGGACTGCACATAGCTTGCAAGCCAAACATTGTTCACTACTACCATGGACTTCTGTAGGGCTGATGAAATTAAGAAAATAATTGTAGAAATAAAAAACTTTCTTTGATTCCAACCTCTTCTTCCTGGACAAGTTAGCACACGTCAGGACAATGTATTCAAATGGTATAACAAACATTAGGCAAGAAGAAACTCTTCATACCAAGAATAGATGTCAAGATCTATGAGAAATGAAAATACATGTCAGGTCTGAAACTGGAAAAACCACTTAGAAAATCTTTTCTCTCATCACTATTGGAACGTCCACTAGTACAGGGTGTGCTTTATGGCCACCTTTTCGTTTCTTATGAGTAATAGTGGAAAGACAAAGTTTGACATCAGTAAAAGTAACCTAGATTTTACAGATGGGAAAGAACTGTTTGGGCATCCAGGGCATACCCATGCTGGTCCAGGACTGATCCCTATTGCCCATTTACTGGTAATTTGTCCCATCTGACTTTAAATGTGGTAGTTCCTGCATCTTCTACCACTTTTCCTGGGAGGTTATTCCCAAGATATATCTTAAATTAAGCATTAAAGAAAATAATAAACAAAAGTAATGTTTTAAACAATTATTTAACATTTTCCATTGTTCCAAGCTTGCTGATCAGTTGGATAGCCACTACAGGATGTGAATACCAATAGAAATTACCCAGTCAAGGCTAGAGGAATTGCAGTTTAAATTTTTATTTATTTGAAACAGGAGCTATGCAATACAGTTCAACTCTTCATCTACACTTCTATAGTCCAATTCTCTCTATTCCAAACATTGCTTAAGTCCCCTTCTTTCTTTGTGGAAGACATAAAGAATGTCTGTTCAGCACTGAACCCTCCAATAACTGGATGCTAACCTATTCCAGATTAAAAACAAAACCAAACCATGTTCTCTGACATGTCTGGAAATGGTGAGTTCTACTGTATAAGGAATCTGAACGACTAAAAATGAAGACAGGTCCTAAAGATAATAAATGGATCACTAATCCAAGTGTGTTAAAAGTTAAATCAAACTATTGAATCATCCAAGGTGTAGTTAGGATTAATGATAAATTACTAGGGTATTCAATTGTGATGGATGAACTCTGAAAGACCCAGAACTTTTGTCTAGACATTTGGATGGAATTTCCACAACACTGGATTTCCATGAAAGGCTCCGTGGGAAGTACATGGTGTACATAGTGCTCTATGTAATTTCCATGCACTCTTACGTGGATAGGGTACACGACATGTACATCTTACATGGCTATGGTAAACACATGTGTACACAGAGTACATAGTGCTCTCAACAAAATTGAAATACTTGACCAGAATTGTTTCTTGAGAAGTATGTTTATTTCTACATCCACTTCCTTTCCTAAATGGAACCATGAAGTCTTGAGGTACCTATGGATGAAGGAAAAAAAACCCCAAAGGGTTGTCCTGTCTCCAAACGGTTTTCATTTAGTTTTAAGAGAAGTTAAATGGGTGTTCACACATGTGACGAAGCCACCATCATCCCACCCAAGGGTGGGGAGGGGGCAGCTCTGGCGTGGGAACACACATCCCCACGGCTGGACCCAGCCGAGGAGGGAAGTTGGGGAGCGACTTGCAGCCACCTGCCAACACCTCTGCACAAGCCCCCACCATGACAGGCAGCCATGGCTGCCAATAACAGGCAGCCCACACCTGCCTGGTTTGCCCTACTCTGGCCCACCTGGGCAGCTCATGGTGCCAGACTGTGGGCCCGGTTCCTTCAAGGCCCATGTTTCTGACCTGGCTGCCAACCCTGCTGGGGTTTGAACCAGGCCCACATCTGGCAGGCCTGGAATAAATGTGTGGAGTCAACGCTGGCCCAGGCAGGCCAAAGCTGGGCAAAACTGGACCCGCATCACGTTTGTGAACACTCAATGAGCTGATGCTTACAAGTCATTCCTTTATGAAGCCAATTCATCTAGGTAATGGGGATTCCAGTAGACCCACTTGAAACACCTCAGCTGGTCTCTGTTGATTTATCTTGTCCTTTGTTGTGATCATTATCTCCAAGAACCACTCATCCACCAAACCCTTTAGTCTACCTTAGTTATCAAGTGGAATATTTACAACAGTTGAAGTTGGCCCAGTAAAACCATCAAAAAGAAAGTGAACATCTTTAACTGGAGTTCTTTCTGATTTGCCAACCCCAAATGTTAACAAATCAAGAGTCACATTCCCAAAATCATTAGACTTGTTTTGCAAACATGAGATTTCAAAGAAAGGATCTATTGTTTTTATTTCTGTTTTGATTTTTGAGCTTTTAGAAGATGCCTCAGTTCCATCTCTTCAAAAGTGAGGGCTAGAAATTTACTTAAATGTTGAAAGGCTCATGGATTCTGCCACTGGAGCTTTAAGAAAACACAGAAAATCCCAAAGCTGGCAAGGCCTGAATTTCTGAGGAGTTCCTGAAGCTCTGCTATTAATCAGGTTTCTTAGAAATAGAAAATGTTAAGTCTGGAGTGTGTGAAGTAAAATATGCATTTGAGAAACAATTTCTCCATAGTAGTTGCAACTTCACAAATGTTTTGCCTCATCTTGCTCTCATTGAAGTTATTTTGGCAATTGACTTCAATGAGTGTAGGATTAGCGCCATTGTTATGAAATGTATTCAGTTGCAGAGGAAGACTCATTTCACTGGGTTGTTTTGATGCTACATTCAATCCAGCAAGATTTATTTATTTTAAAGTGATCTTATTTTTAGACTTTTACAGATTGCAATTGCAGTGTTGTTCCAAAATGTAAGAGATGGCGGCAAAATAGTTCAGATGGTATTTTTTATTGGATCAACTTCAATTGGCTAGAGTATGCAAGCTTTATGGCCCACAGGGCCCTTCTTCAAGCATATCAAATGTTAGAACTGAAATGTTGGAGAGGTATAAATATGAAAGCAATTTCTCGAGAGAGAGAGAGCATTCTTTGGGGAAAAAATCATTAGCATTTCAAACATTTAAATACAATGAGGGGGAGTAAATAATCAAACGATAAACAAAATAAATGCAGCCTAGAAATACACATAATAGTGAGCAATTGGAAGGGGAGTGTAGGAAAGGAGATTTTAGCTAGTTAGCATTTCAAAATATTGGAATGCAATGAAGGAACACTGTAGGGAAAAACATTCAAAATACCAGGGACCTGCCCCTGCCAATCACAGCATGTGAAGTACTTCATTCAGTGCACAAAATGCCCCCATGAAGATTCTGTTGGTGGAACAACCACTAGCATAAACTAATGAACTTGCATGAAGACAGCCACAGAAGTGTTAAGATAGCATGGGACTAGGATGGGCCCTGGACGAGAGCCTCAGTTGAACTACTTGAAAGTGGCATCTGTTTCCTGAGCCACAGTTTGTTCCCTGCTGAACTACAGAAATGTGTAACACAGCCTGCTGTTTACACCAGTATCTGCTGTGTTCCTTAAATTGCATTTAAAGGTTTTGAAATGCTACCTTTCCTCCTACAAACTCTTCACCTACAGCCCTTCCCAAGTGCTTGCTATTACCTATATACCCAACCTGTATTTTTTTTATCAGTTATTAGTTTCTGCTCATTGTATTTAAATATTGAAAACGCTAATGACCTTTGTCCTAACAGCTCCCTCCCAAGTGATTGCTATGATATATATATCCCTGTCCTGCATTTGACTAATCTATAATTCTGACTTTTTATAGGCCTGAGGAAGGGTCCTGTAGTGACTAAAAGCTTGCATACTTTTTCCTGTAGACACTGGTCTAATAAAAGGTATCTGCAGGCCCCCGAGTCTTTTGCGCTCCTGCAATTCACGGAATTTGCGCAGAATCCTGCCCTAGGCAGGATTATCGCAGAAACTGGGGAAATCCCCGTGGAATTTCCCTTCCTTGGCATTGAGCCAATCCAGGACCTTCTTTATTCTGGCCACAAGCCAATCAGGGGATTGTGCAGCCTTTATAAAGCAGGTCACATCAGCACATGTCACTTACGGTCTGGAATCCACTTGAGACCGCCGCTGCCGCCGAGGGACCCAACTCCAGCCGCCGCTTCTCCAGTCGCTCTGGGATCGCCGCTGCTGCTGCCGCTGCCACTGAAGGACTCCAGCCTGACCTCCAGCTGCTGCTTCTCCATTCGCTCCAGGATCGCCACTGCTGCTGCTGCCGCCACTGAAGGACTCCAGCCCGACCTCCAGCCGCCACTTCTCCAGTCGCTCGAGGGATCGACGCCGCTCCAGCATAAGGTAAGTAGGTGGTGGGGTGTGTGTGTTCTCCTGGGGGGGGGCCCCTGCGCGCTCTGCATTTTACAGTTTGGGTGAGAGGGGGTCCCGCTGCACGCTCTGCATTTTACAGTTTGTGTGTGTAATGTGCGTGTAACATGGCAAAAACACACTTTGCCATGTGTTTTTGTGGGTGGGTTTCCTGCTTTGCTGTGTGTTTTTGTGGGTGGGTTTCCTGCTTTGCCGTGTGTTTTTGTGGGTGGGTTTCCTGCTTTGCCATGTGGTTTTTGTGGGTGGGTTTCCTGCCTTGTCATGTGGGTCGCAGAATTTTGCCATGTGGGTCACAGAATTTTCCATTTTGGGTCGCAGAATATTGGAAAACATTTTGCAGAAGAATCGGGGCCCTGTTTTGCCCTGTTTTCATCTCCGACAGAACCAGGCATTTCATGTGGTCTGCTTGGAAACTGGAATGAACAATTATTCCTATCATTCATTCTGATTTCTGATCGGACCATTTGAAAAATTGAGGGCTATTTGTGTGGATGCATAAAATGGGGTGCGGGGAGAGACACTCTCTAGAGCAGAACTGAGGAACCCTAAGCCCAAGAGTCATATGCAGCTAGTTGTTTTCTGGCCCTTTCAAGTTCCTGGGTCTGGCCCCTGGATTCAGTTTCTAGCACTGAAAAAGTGAGCTCAGGGTAGGGGAGCAGAGAGGTGGGCATGCACTCAAAGGGTGTTTTTAAATAAGCAAGGCGATGGGGGTGTGGTGTTCGGCATGGCTCTGCTTCAGAGCACCCATGAAGGTTGAATGCGTGGGGAAGGATTCAAGCAGGTGGCTCCCAGAGTGGCTACCGTGGCCTCAGAGGCAGCCCCCATGCACTCCCCCTCACATGGACTATGGGGGAGGGGGAACGTGCCAGGCTGGCCTTTGCAGGTGACATATCTGTGATGCGAGTCCTGGGGAACCTGAGCTCCTCAGCACTCCCGGCTGGGCCAGTTCTTCTGACTTGCAATGACTGCTTCCCCCACCCACAGTGCCTGCCTGTGAGTGGTGGGCCTGTTTGCTGGCATGGGTGGCTGCCACTGTTCAAATGGGCAGAGGCTCTGTGGCCACCTATGGCCATGGATCTAAGTATTTGGCCCGCCCCGCACAGGGCAATCTGGATTGTCTGGCAGTGCTCCATGCATGGCCATGAGTGGGTGCTCTGAGGTTCACAGGTGCATCCAGCCACTCCACCTTCAGAAGGGTGGTCAACTGCATGGTTCCTGGGTGGCCATGTGGGGTAGAATCTCCTCTGAAAACACCCAAAGATAAGGGCACCTCAGCCTAGAATGGTCACCTGTGCATATTTTAAAGAAAAAGTTATGAAAAATACATGTTGCAGGGTCTGCATTGGTGCCTAAGGCACTAACTTCTGCATAGCCCTCAGAGTGTGTGTACTAATTATCAAAGGGGCTCCTAAGAGGCAAATGTTTTCCCACCCTTGCTCTAGAGAGAGAATCTGGGCAAAACCTTTATTAAAACTCTAGCTCACTTCAAGCTATCAGGCTTAAAATTCTTTCTTAGGAACCCACCAAACACAGCAGCTTCATAGGCCAACGCTAAAGCAGATGGTTGTCTCATCTTTGTGATGCTGGATGCTTGTCTCTGCATCATCTTTTCTGCTGCACTAGCTGCCTGAGACTTTCCTTAGTCCACGTCCATCTTGGAATTGCAGGGAGGCAATGCTGTTCTCTAATGTTCCTGAGTTGGCTGAGATTAACAAGACCTTTTTCAGACTTTATGATCCTATAAAACAATAGCCATGGGGTTTAGTTAAGTTTACAGCACACCGGAGAGAAATATTTTGGTGGGGGTTTATTTTGTTTTGTTTTTTTTAAAACCTGCTTGGAGACTTCTTTAAAAAAAACAAAAACTTAAAGACCAATGGAATTGCTCTAGTAGTGGCAATTGAAACCAAACAATTTTTATGGGAAATGAGGCACAAGATACAGTGCCTACTTGTAGTAAACAACATTATTCCCCAAATTGCTTGCTTCTCTGCAGAAAGACATTAAGTGCTCACTTACACAACACCCTCCCTCTTTGCAAACTCCGTTTGCCTTGTCCCATTGAAAATGCATTCACACAGCCATTGAATCCCTGGCCTTGATTTCAATGGCCCACCACTTGCATCAGGTGGCAGAAGACAAAGGGTCATCAAGAAGCACAGGAAGTGGCAAGGATTCCACACAATACTCAATGTGGGTTTGGGCTACTAACCACTCTTAAAGGGTGGTGTTGTGTGAATGAATCATAGAGCAGGAACAGGTAGCACACTTACAACCTGCAGCTAATACCCGCAATTTCAGGTAATTTGTCAAGTGTCCAATTGGTACCCAAGTGCAGGACCAGGCATCCAATTACCCAAAATACTGGGTATTACCATTACTGAGTTACTGCCAGTTTACTGACTAATTTTGGTAACAGGAAACTGAATTGGAAGTTTGGTAGCCAAACTCAGTAAATTGGTATTGGAAAGCATTAAATTGGGTAACCCATCAGACACTAATCGGTATTGATTACTACCCAATGTTACCAGGTTGGGTATCATAATTTCAACAGGTATACCTGTTTTTGTGGGTACTCATTTCAGCTCTAAGAGTTCTTAATGATCAATATTATTATTATTATAAACATTTATATAGCTCCAGTAATGTGACCTGGTGCTGTACAGAACATAGAAATAGACCGGTCCCTGCCTGTGGCTTACAATCTAAAAGACAAGGAGGGGGAGACAGGGAGAGGGGACAGTGGGAGAGATAGGGGAGAAGACCAACAAACAACAAACATTCAAGCGGATGCGAAGTCTCAGGTGTGTGTGCTTGTCTTGGTTACAATCAGGTTGGTTGCAGCAGTCTTCAGAGGAGGGCAGACAGTAGGTATATGGGAACGACTAGCAGGCACTGGGAAAGGCGGTGAGGAAAAAGTGGGACTTGAGGAGGGATTTGAAGGAGTGGAGGGAGGGGGCAAGGCAGATGTGGGGAGGGAGTGAGTTCCAGGCATGAGGGACAGCGAGGGAGAAGGTTCGAAGGCAGTTAGGTGAGCAGGAGAAACAAGGGAGAGTGAGGGAGGGGACAGAGGAAGAGCGGAGAGCATGTGCAGGTTCTCTCTACAGAATGAATTTTGCTTCCACCATTTTCTGACTTTCATATTTCCATGCCTTGATGTTTTGTCAACCTGCATACATTTAATGCATCTAGCAGCCATCTTAAGAAGACTGAGGGTGATTTCAGAAGTGACGTGGTGAATGTCCCACCACAGTCAACCTCAGTCAAACGCGGGGGGGGGGGTGAAAGCGCCGTGCATGTCTGTTTGCTCGCATCCAGATGTTCACCACAGTCAAACACGACCCGGGGTGAAGCTAACCATGCTTCGTGAGGTCGGGGCGAGAGGAGGTCCAGAACTGTGATGAATGGTCACCACGGCAGGGGTGAATGAAAATTAACTTCTGAACAGAAACCCACAGCCGTGGTGGAAAGAATTGACCCCAGCCGCGTGCATTCTGGGGCTCGAACCATGGTCCACGCCTCAACTGCATGTCTGTTGTGTTCCCCCGGCTCATGTTCTCTCTGCTTGCCCCTGGGTGGGGGTCACGATCCTGTCACTTCTATTGGGGCCGCACGTGTCACCACAGCCGTGAATCCGTTCACACCGGGGTGGGATTCACTGTGGTGAATTGGAACGC
>QEPC01002813.1:818139-833741 GCA_003113815.1 Sphenodon punctatus
GCTCCCCCACCCCCTCCTGTGCTGTCACCCCCTCCACCACCACCACCACCTGTGCCCCTGCCTCCCCCTCGCCCCTCGCTCTCTCCTCCACCACCGCTCTCTTCCTCCTCCTCCCTCCTCGCTCCATCCCGCCACGTTCACCAGCTGCTTTTTCCCCTTTAAATCTCCCTCCGGTGAGTGTGTTGATGCCGGTTGCCTGGCAGCGACGTTGCGCTCATTGCCCACGCCTGGGGATGATTTCCTTTGATCCCGGGCGGCGGCTGGCGTCCAGACATGACTTTTGGTTGATCACGGGTGGGGATATCGTTCACCACGTGTCCACGGGAATTGGTTCGGGTAGCCCGGGAAGCGTGGTTGGAATTGGCCCCGTGCGGGTGTTCAGTGTGGTGAACATCTGGCGGCTGCCGAACAGACGTTCGCGCCGCCTTGGCCCCGCCGCGGGGTTCACCGTGGTTCACTGTGGTTCAGCGTGATCTCGTCACGTCTGCAATCACCCTATGTTGCAGGGTTGCATGGGGCACCAATACAGCCCTGTAACATGCATACAAAATGTTAAAGCAGCATTAAAGGGAGTTCGCGTTATGTCTGTTTTCACCCTCAACAGCTGTTCCAAACAGTGTTGCCTGTGCAGAGGAGCATCACTAATCTTCTTCTGCCTAGTGGAGGGCTTGGGTCTAGAAATGGGGCTGTGTCGCTCCCTTTCTGGCATGCTCCCTATCACCTGTGGAGTGTTGTGATGTCACAATTCTTCAAAAGTGGTGTGGCCATGTCAGAAAGAGGTGGAGTCTCCTTTCCCCCTGCCTGCTTCCAGTGAGGCCACACCTCTAACAGAGCTCCATGAGACGCACAATGCTCTATAGGGGTTGTGGCCACAGCAAAGAATGGCAAACTCTTCTTCTTGCCCCCTGTCAGCATCCATGGACCCTGCATCCCAATGAAATTGGCCCCAGCCTTGCTCCTACCACTGCTGTTCTTCTCTGGCAAGTCCAGAGCTGGAGCATCAGAAGCATCAGGGTGGGTGAATTCTGCTAGAGAAGGTAGTTTAGGCTGTCTTAAACATCCAGACCTTTAGACCCTTCAGCCAGTAGTGATGCCATTCCCTCTGCAATTTCTGTCAGTCACTTGGGTTTCATGGTGGGGCCTCATGCCTGGCCTGTCAGTGACATGACCTGGCCTGTCTTGGTTCCATCCTTTGCCCTGAGCACACAGAGCATTTTGTCCCTATCCCTTCCTGGTCACCGTATTCCAGGGTACTGTCAGAATGTTTATTGGTGGGATGGGGCCATGTTGGAGAGGGCAGGGGGAAATGGACTCTCCTGTCTGATTTTTTGATTTAGCACCACTCCCCTCAAAGCATCCTGATATCATGGCACTTGGAAGAAGGCAGGGGCAGACAAAGTCCAGAGGGGAAAAGCAAGTGCCCTACCCCTCTTCTGTTCCCCTCCTGCCCATGACCATAGTGGAAGGGAAGGGGGATCTTGGGAAGAATATTTGTGTTTTGGGGGGAATCCAGAAAGCTGATGCCTATAGAAAAAAGTACCAGAACAGTGTTCTTTGTGGAACGTTCCAACTCAACTGCACCAGTGCTTATGGCAAAAATTAACTTGAAAATTCCATCCTTATTAAAAGAAAAGAAAAAGAAGTTGAATATTTTCCATGGTCATTTCTCTTAGTAGATTTATATATGTGTTTTGTATCAATATCTAAACACAAATAAATCAGAGATGGATGTGAGAGCCTTGATTGTGGAACATATATGAAATATGCAATTTTACATTTTCAAATAAAATTTGGACATTTGTGTCCACTGGCCAGAAACAAATATCTGTTTTTTGTATTTGATACTGTTTTTGAGCTTGTCAGTTTGATATCTTTTTATTTGGTTATTATTTATTTACTTCATTCATTTCATTTACTCAGGATTTGGACTGAATTTTGTACAGATGGTCCAATCAAATTCTAATAGAAAATTCACACAAAACCTTAGCCTCCTCCCCTGACAAATAGTACCACCAAAAACATGAAGTACGAAGTAACAAATGACTAAATAATGAAGTGAACCAAGCAAGCAAAGCACTACTAACTCAAAGTACTGAATAGCCAAGTAAACAAAGTGAAATCTTTTGCAAACTAATAGTATAAAAACTATCCTCCAAATTTGCTTCAAACAAATACATTTGAATGTATCAAATCCAATAAATTCTTTTTATTTGAATGCTCATTTCATCTCTATTGGACTGTGTGTCTGTCAGCACTATCAGACTCTCTCACCTTCTTTTCCCTGTCCTGATCTGCTCTTCTCACTTCTGTTCTTTACAGTGAAAAGCAGATATTCATTAATGGAAGAAATATCCTAGCTCTTCTGCTGCAGATTTGACCTGACTTAGCCCGCCTGATATTAGACTGACAGTTATGTTAATGGGCAGCAAGCTGAAAAAAGGGCACTGTTCTGTAAAACATTTTTATTCGTTTCCCACAGTAAACAAATGCTGAATTAGGCCTAAGGGTAGAAAGAGAGGTGGATGGGTATGGTATGTGATGTGCAGAGGTTTCTAATGTCACATATCTTCCACACAGACCATTCACTGCCCTTGGCCGCAAGGTATTGAAACTCATGTTCTCACATTGCAGCAGAGCCCTCTTCTGTCTCCTTATGAAGACTCTTACTCCATCCATCCTGTTGTCCTAATCAAGTATGAAGATAAACTTCAAAGTACTTCCCCATATGTCAATCTGCTGGTCTGACATGTTGGTCATTCCAGTTTTTACAATCCCATGGAACTGAGGCTTCAGACAGAATCGTCAGACCAAGGCTACCAGTGAGACCAACATTGAACTCAGGGCTCCAAAACTTCCACATCTAATGCACAAGCCAGTGGCCCACACAGGCTACCTCAAAATACTTTACAGACATCAACCAAAAACACCAGCTACTGCAAAAAGCAAAAGATAATGTAATGACTGTAATTTAATAATAATAAAAAAATAATGTTCATGAAAAATCCATAGAATAAAAGTTCATATCCCAAACCAATCTTACAACTTCTAAAAGAGATAATTAAAATATCCAATGTGTTTCCAGCAATTGCTCTCCCTCAGGGATGCACTGTATGCATATTGTCTCTTGTGGAGTGCCGCGATTCCAAAGCCTTCATATAGCTTAGGAGCTAGCTTTACAATCTTCACTAAATGCCACTCCAGTCCACTGATTTTGGATATGAACTTTTATTCTATGGGTTTTGCTGTTTATTCTATTCTTTCGCTTTTTGCAGTAGCTGGTGTTCTTTGTTTCTGTTTTGCTACTGTCTTAACCCCCCTCTTTTTGTTGTGACTTTACAGACACCAAGTCTCACAACACCTTTTATTACTATTATTCTTACTTGACAGTTATGGAAAACAAGGAAGGTAACAAGACTTACACAAAGTAGAATAGTGAGTTAGTGCCCAGAACTGTCTTTCCCTTCTCCTGGTGGTTACCTGTGCAAACCACCTAAATGCATCAACAGAGGAGTGACCAATTTCTTTAATGTTCTTAGTCGCAAGTGCCACAAGACAGCAGAATTAGGGTTATGCTGTGTGCCGGGAACATTCTTGCTTATTCATTTTAATAAACATAAATTAATACTTACATTCTTTTCAGGATAAGATGGTGAGTCTTTGATTAACCATTGCCTGCTTTTCTAATGGATATGGAACCTAGGCTTTAATCTCATGCTCTCTTGGGGGTTGAGTGAAAAAGAGGTTCGGTTTTGTAGAAGCTAAGTTCATTTTTATTTTTTATCATTTCTATAGAATTTAAGTGCTTTACAATCCTTAGTTCACCCTCATAACAACCTGGTGAGCATGTCATTATTATTCCCATTTAGGGAATTATTCCCATTTAGCACTGGCTGCCTATAGTCTTCTGGGTCCAATTCAAGGTGTTGTTGTTGACCTATAAAGCCCTACACGGTCTGACTTACCTGCAGGACTGCCTCACTTCCCATACCTTGGAGCGACCCCTGCAGTCTGCTGGGAGCACCCTTCTCGAGGTCCCCCCATGTGGCCTGAGGGGCTACTATGGAGAGGATGTTCTCGGTGGTTGCATCTTGGCTGTGGAATTCCCTCCTGGCAGAGGCCCGGATGACCCTAGACCTCCCTTCCTTTCAGCGTCTGAGTAAGACCTGGCTGTTCCACCAGGCGTTTGGTGAGGGAGATGGTGTGTACGGTGGGGGGGAGTAGGTTAGGGAGGGGTTATTTGTTCAGTGCCTTACTTTTTAATGCGTTTTAATGTGTTTGTTTTAATTGTGTTTTATGTTTATTTATTGGAGCAGCCTGGAGCAGAAGGGGCGGGGTAGAAACATTGCGATAAATAAATATTATTAATTATTATTATTATTATAAACATTTATATAGCGCCAGTAGTGTGACCTGGCGCTGCTGTACAGAACATAGAAATAGACACGGTCCCTGCCTGTGTTATTTATTTATAAATAAATAAATAAACAAATAAATAAACTGATGTGAAACTGAGGCTGTATTTAAAATGTTATTATATTGTATAGTGTATTATGTTAAAATGTGGTGATGACTTGGGTCTTCCCTGTGTGGAACAAAGACCCAGAGTGTATTTCTGTATTTTTCTGTTGTAAGCCGCCTCGAGTCCTTCTGGAGAGAGGCGGGATATAAATTAAAATGGAATGGAATGGAATGGTCTCCAAGGTCAAAGTCTTACACCTTATCCACTAAATTACACCAGCTCTAGACCCTAACAAAGTTTTTGTAAATTGTTTCCAGCCAAGAGAAATGCAAAAGGGAAGCTCTCATAATGCGGGTAAAAGCAGAATGAGAAGGAAAGGGGACACGTGCTCTCTGTTTGGGGTGCTGAGACAGAGCCCTCTTTAATTTTGCCCATATTAGCCACAGGGGATTGAAAGGAAAGGAGGGAGATCGCCCTCTGCTCCCTGCCAGTATTTCAATTTCTCAAAAACGGGAGGAGGCGGCACTGACAGTGGGAGAAGGTATGGGAAGTGAAAGAGAAGCACTCTCTCCCCTTAGCTTGGATTGTGACTGACAACCAAGGACAAGGGGGAGCTGAGGGAGCAAGCCAGGGAGCTCTCCTCCTGCTTTTAGAAGAGAGAAGAGTGATGGCATTGTCTCCCTGCCCTTCCCCCAATTTAGCTCCCAGATACCTGGCAGTTCTATAGTTAGCGCCACACAAGAAAGAGTAGTTGGTGAGGGATGCATTTCATGGCTGTTCATCGATGGTTCACTTTAAATTGTCAGCTCAGCAAACAAATAGAGTGTCTTTATTTGAAAACCGGCTTCTAGGCAACAGCCTGAACCAAGGCTGAGCTTGCCAAGAAATGTTGGTTTTTGTTGCTTTCCCCACACTTTGTATATATGTGCTTCACATACTGTTTTGATACGGTCAGTTTAAGCTTTGCTTGTGCTGCCATACCCTGGGCTGCAGCTTTTGCCAGAACTGGAGATGCGGCTCTGATAGCTGACTGCAGCATGCTGGGCTTCCTAGTGCGTCTCTGTGTGAGAAACTCGTTGCTTCACACAGACTCCCACAGAGGAACTGGACTGTAACAAAGTGGCTGGGGCTGTGCTGAGCCAGAGAGCAACTGAATTAGGAGCCTTCTGCCTCCAGTCACTCGGAGGAAAAGGGAAGAACAGGACTTATTCCATATGGAGTCACTGTAGAACTGTTGCTTCACTTGGCATTTGCCAAAATCAGGGTGCAGCCACAGGCAGGAGCTCTGCTCCTTGTCACCCATCACCAGTAGCCCCGTTCCTGGCCATTAGAAGCCATGTCCTCTTGCTCTGCTCCAAGCTCTCTCCATCTTCCAGGTGGTATTGGGAACCCCGTATGGGAGGGATGTTCTTGCAAATCTTTCACCAGAGTATGGGAATGCAAAATTAGGCATAATAATTGCATCTCTACTTCATGGGGTAAACTGGGGTAAAAGCCCCCACAGAGAGGATTTTACTTAGAGGAGGAGTTTACTTTAGTGGAAAAAATGGTTACATGTCAATATTGATACTTATAATGGGTTGAAGAGACTGCAAAGTGAGCAACCTACTGAGATGGATGGGAGCAGCTCATAGTTCTCAGAAACCAGTCCTGTACCATCTCATAGGCCACGTTCCAGCAAATATCTAATTTGATGTATTTAGGGGCTTACTTCTGTTCTATTCCTGAAGCATTCACAAAAACAGACTGCTAAAATGAGGTTATTTAGGAGTAGGAAGAGAAATATGTACTCCTGAAAAATCAGGAGTGCAGGTTATCAGTGTGAGGGCAGCAACCATGGTTCAATGATCTTTATGACTCAGTTGCGGGGGTGGGGGGGGAGAATTGTTACAGTACTATTCTGGTTTACACTGTTTGTCTGAAGACTACCGAAGTGGAGTTGTTACTTTGCTTTCTATCTATTTGTCGGAACATGAGCATCCAAATCTCAGATGAATCCACTTTGCATAAAGCAGGATGGGGTATACCTTCTTAGAAGCTTTCAGGGTGAAGCAGAGGGACTTTTCTGCCCATTTCTGAGGTGGACATTCCTTGTCATAGTATCAAGGCACTGAACAGGGTCATGTCTGTGGCTGTTGGGAGCTTGTGCTTGCTGCTGGCCTTTCCCCCCTGAGGGATGCAAGGGCTTGAATTCCTCTAGCATTGCTGACACCTGGCCCCTCCTCCCTTTCAGGTATATAATTCAAGGCCTAGGCCATGGGGGCGCCAGCCCGATGGGCAGCACCCAAAGGGTGTTGGCCATTGACGGGGCCATTTGCGGGACTGTTTGTGGCCAGGAAACTACGTGCAAGTCAGAACATCATACCAGCTGTGCCTCTGCACTTTTAGAAGCCCAGAAGAGACTTCTCCCCCAGTGGAAGTGAAGCCAGGCAGTAGCAGGAAAGGTGGGTGTAGGGAGGGGGGAAGCAGAGGGCAGAAGTTGTTTAGGACAGGAGGACAAAGGGCTAGGGATTCAGCCTGGGAATAAAGGCATTCCTCTTTCCCTTTGGAAAGCTCTGGTTGCATTCCTGTCTAAAACACACTGCAGCCAAAGAATGATTTTTAAAAAGCCTGATGAAGTAACATGCCAGTTTGGTGATGCTGCCAGTCTGGTGATGCTGCCAGTCTGTGGCAAATGCTAGTCTGAACAGTTATTGCAAAGGAAAGGGCTGCCAAGAAGCCTGATTTCACTTCAGTTGCAGTCTTTGCAAGAGGGAAGCGCTAGGTCAGTGTATAATTGGTTCCCCCATGGAGACTTTACTGCTGTCCCCGCTGTGCTTAAGGAGGAAAATGTGCTGTGTCATGCTGCTTCACAGCAGCAGTAATTAGACTCACGCTATTTGCCAAATGAGTTTCAGGCCTCGGTGACTCAAGACTGCTCTTCTTTACCTTTCTTCTTTTAAAAAAAGTCTTTCCTAGCCTAGGATGGTTTTTCAAAAGTAGCAGCCAACTAACTGGATTATGAATCCAAGCTGCACTGCCAGCCCACAGAGGAAGAGATTCTTTGCATGCCACAGGTTTACAACATTATCAGTAAAGAGAAACAATGCTCTCAGGTCTCCCCATTCTGCTAAGGAGGTGGTGCCGGCAGGTAGAAGGAAAATCCCTTTCAGTATTGTTCACTCAGAACATTGCCACTGTCTTAAGCAGGGCCAGTAGGAACCATGCCCCAGGCCCCACAGTGAAAGGAGGGCCTACAGGGAGACCAGTCCTGGTGTTACCTTCAGGTCCATTACTCCTGAGGCCCTCTCTCCACCTGTGACTCTCAGCACACAAAGTGGCTGGCTCCCTTGCCTCGCCTCATGTATTGGGGAAAGGGAAGTGCCATACTGCCAATTGTTCAAAGGGTGGGGCTATGGAGGGCAGAGCTCTGAAAATTCTAAGGCCAACCCTGACTCACTATGGGTATTTTCAGATGTGGCAGCACTAGTCGCTACCACACTTTGATCCTGCCCAGGGTGAAAGCCCTCACCCCGGGCAGGATCTGGCCTAGCCACCGAACAAACATGCCAGCTGCTGGGGAGGGGGCAGGGTGGGAGTGGAGCTGACATGCAGATGTGGCCTGCATGCCCCCCCCCCATGCTGCTGAGCATGGCAACGCCCCCTCCTATGAGGCCACCACACCCACCCGGAAAACCTTCGGCCACTGTCTGGAGTTAGGCAGAGCGAGCCATCATACGCAATGGCCCGCTCTACCACAGTTCGGGGATGGCTTCCCTGGACTGTGGCAGGGCTAACTCCGGGTTGTGAGGTGGCAGGGAGCTGAGCTCACAACCCGGAGTTAATCCTGCCACGGTCTGGGGAGTGTTTGTTCCAGCCTGCGGTAAACATCTGGCAGGCGGGAACAAATGTGACACCAGCACAGGTGGCCACGCAGGGGAAGTGTGGCCACCCATGGTGGTGTCACATCTGTAAATATCCAAAGTATAGCATTGCCTGTTGAGGGTTGGATTCAGCTACTCTCTGTCATGAGGAGGCCTCAGTTCTGTGGCAGGGTTGCCAGTGCCACCTCTCTGGGCTTGATCAAGAGATTATTAATCTAGCCTCCAGATTAGGCCCCGATTTCCCTGGGTCACGGCTTCTCATCACCCCTCCCCTCCAAGCAGCAGCAGCAGTAGCAGTAATAGCAGAGGCGTCCCCTTCCCTGCAGAAGCAGCAGAATAGTCTTGCAGCAGTGACTGAGGCTTCTGACAGGGCCCCCTCCCTGCTGCCTGAGCAAAGTTAAGCAGCGATGCTATCTTGGCAGTTACCAGGAGGGGTCCTGGTGGGAGAGCCTTAAGCACCACCACGTGTCTCCATGCTGCCACCACCACTGCTGAGGGGGAGGGAGTGCTGCCACTGCTGTACAGGGGGGTGAGAGTGCTCCTCTTACTGCTGGGGGCAAGGGAGCTCCCTCACTGCCAATCCTGGGGGAGGCTGTCCCTTCAACCTGGAGGCTCTCATCCCACCCATTCCCCTTTTCTGATGTAACCCAGCTCCCTGAAGAGTATCCATTTGGACAGGCAAACTGTCAACCTTTACCCCCTTAATCTTCTTTTCATAGGCTAGACATGCCCTGTTCCTTTCCTCATATTCCTTGTATTTCCCAGCCTTTCCTCATATTTCTGGTATTCTAGAGCCTAAATCATCTTCATTGGGTATTTTCAGAAGTGATGCTATGACGCGGGGACCCAATCCGGGGTAACAGCCGAGGCTGGTACCTGGAGCAGACATGATGATGCGCCTTACCACACTTTGCCCCAAACCATAGTAGCGCTTACCACCGGCTGTTTCCCGCGATTTTCCCAGATCATAACCGGTGGTTACTGCTACCACGGTTCGGGGCAAAGCATGGTGAACATCTGGCAGCTGCCAAACAGAAGTGACGGTGGTTGTAACCCTGGGAAATGTTGTGACACACGCACACCGTGGTGAGAGGCAAGTACAGGGATGGAGGAAAGTGTTGGGTTTTTTTTTCAGTGAGGCCCATGGAGGGGTGCTGGCATAGGGGAAGTGTTGAGTGGAGTTCTTTGGGGAAAGGGTGGCACAGAAATATAATAAACAAGTAATCAAAGTGTAGAACACCAAATCAACAAATATTGCGGGAATGAAATTTGCAATGGCAATGAATTTGAAATGGGATATTTGTTTCTGAAAATGAATATCTGAAATTAATTAATTAGGGTTGTAATAGGACACATTAATGTAGACCAGTGGCACCTCTTTTCATCACTGACATTCACTGTAGTGTATGATACGGTCATGTCTCGAGTTTCAATAGGTCCAGTGGTCTAGGTCTGCCTATCCTTTATAAACAGAATGGAAGGGTATACCTGGCAATTTTAAAAATGTAGATGATCCCAAACAGGACTTTTAAGCTAGAGTGTCAGGATGTTATTAGCCCTTTCCTACTTTTTATCATCAATACTATACATTCTTATATTCCTACAAAGCTAAAAGTTCTTCAGGGCCAAGTTCTAGCTGAGTATTCTAAATAACATGCATTCCTGCATAAAGATTTTAAGGATGAATGATCCAGTTTGGATCAGTTAAAAATTCTCCTCCTTCTTCTCTGAGTCTTTGCCCAGTATTTCAACAAACCTCTTTAGAAAAATTCATTTATTTTTACCTCTAAAAGTAAAAACACTAAAGGGCTGTGACTGGCTCTGTCCTCAGACTATTTCTGGCTCAAACAAAAGCAGGAAGTACTTGCATCCTCAAGAGAAAGTTTGTTTCCATGAGAACTCCAGCTTAATTTTCCAGACCCAAGATGCATAGAAAGTTTGGATTCATTTCTAAAACTTTCCATTCTTATCAGGTCAAAACCACAATACCTTTTGAGGTCTGCATGTTGTGAAGTCCTATTCCTACAGAAGAAAATATCGGAATGATCCATATTTTTCATAAGCTTCAGTACATTTCTCACATAAAAAAATTAACCCTCTTTTGGTACTATTGTAATGTAAATGAATAACAATGCTCTGAAGAGTTGTTAACAATTTGCCTCTTTCTCTTTGTGAACCAATCCCATGTTCCCATGTGCCATAGAAAAAAACCCTACACCAGTATCATTACCTTCATCACGCCAACGCTGTAACAATTGGTGAGAACAAAGAAACGAGAAAGGTTGTTCAGTCGGTGACGTCTCTGGGTTTGCAAATTCCCAAATATTTTGAAAACACAGTCTGTTTCTAATTCTTTCATAACTTGCAACTGGATGCACTCAGTATTTGAACTAATGTGAATGCCAACTTGGCACAGTGCTACGTGATGTAAATCAAGAGAGACGACCTAAGCAATACAATTTAAATGAAAACACACTTTTTTTCCTCCTCTGATCAGATATTTGCTGTCCATTTTGGATGATGAACACTTGACTCAAATGGGTTTTGTCAGAACTGGCAAACAGGAGGGATGGCTCTTTCCAATTCCAGATGCTGAAGGGCCCAATCCAACAATCCCGTGAAATCAATGGGAGTCTTTCTCCATCGACTCTAATGGGCTTTTGTGTGTAGGATGGATGCTGCATGGGACACATACACACTCACACACAGCGATCATGCTGAACAGAACTGGGCGGTTACTTTGAACAATAAATTGCAAACATCCATTTAAACAAAGGCATGATTTTGCTTTTATGGTATCTATGACCCCTACAATTAATTTTCCATGAACATTCATATGAATAATTATTTTGTCAAAGACAATAGGTGGAGAGTTGAGAGATTCACAGTTGAAAGACCCACCTGTGATCTAAGTTTCTCCATGATTTTTTTCCTTCTGCTTAGAAATGCTTCTTTTGCTCAGTTAAGGAGTGTAATACTTTAGCCAAAAGTGACCAATCACACCATGAATGGTAACTATGAAGTAGCACAAGAAAATAGCTCACAGCCAATCCATCAGCTGAAATGTGTTCCTTAAAATATTCATCTAAGAGTTTAGAATAACTAGCATGTTCATAAAAAAATCAGTCGGTTTGCAGCCATTTTGTGAACTCAGGAGAAAAGGACTCAATTTATTGCACAAATTATCTTCTAAGAGTAACATGTTCCATTCCATTTACACATATCAATGTGCACAGAATTGATTGCAGATATTCAGCTTAGGATACTCTTCTAGAGCTGTCAAACATCCATTATTATCCACACCATTTGTCTACAGTCCAAATGCTGGATACCTATTTTCTTCTTTACTTTTGTCCAAGTGAATATCAGTTCAAAGAGGGATAATAGGCCTTTACTGGCCAGATATAAGCATTTCCTAACATTTTGGATCTGTGCCTTGACTGATGCTGTTTGAAATGTATTCTGCATGCCATCCTTCACTCATGACCTACAGAGAATGACCTCTGTTCAGAAAATGCAGGCATCCCTATTCAAATACTGATGATGTTGAAGGCTTCAGAATTCTCCTATTTTATTTTTTAACAGCTAGGAGAAAAATCTGAGGAGAAAAAGGTGTTTACAACTTTCTGAAAATGTAGAGAGGAAGTCAGAGTCAGACTTGCTGGTAGGGGTGTGCACCAGGGCCCCATGTTTTTTGTTATCGTTTTCGTTATTAAAATATGTCATTTTTGTTTTCGTTAATAACAAAATGTTGTTTTTTGTTATTGTTGTCATTATCGGTATCAGCATCAGTATTGATTTCAAACTAAAAAATTATTTTTGGTATCGGTATTGGTATCGATTTCGTGTACCAATGAAGAATTATTGTCAGAAGTTGAACTCCTTCCCCTTCTCATTGTGATAAAGAAGTGCACAGAATAATATATACTGTACACAATATGTAGTTTTATTTATATAATGTATGCAGAATCTAAGTGGAACATGTATAATACAAAATGCTCCTATCCTATAATCCTAATATATATAATAAAACAATATCTATATAATATATGGACAGGGGGAGGCAGATAGGGGAAGGGAAAAGGAAAACTCAGAGGTATATCTAGTTACTATCTCTAATCTGTGTGTGTGTGTGTGTGTGTGTGTGTGTGTGTGTGAAGGGTTGCAGTGCCCTCCCCCAGAGTCCCCCTGATTGGTTCTGGGAGGCAGAAACATTGAAGAATCATAGGGTGCCATTCAACTGCTGGGATCTGCTTGCACTGTTCATTGGCTAAAGATACATCGATCAGGTCCTTCCCCACCCACCCAGTTCAAGAGTTCAACACTGTTTCTGGTTCTGAGATGTCTTCTCCCTCCTCCCTTAACCACATTTTCCTCCAAAAACACCTGCCAGGCTGCCAGGAAATAACAATAACGACTTTCATTATATCAATAACGAAAACAAAATGTGTTGTTTTCATTATTGCAATAGTGAATAATATGACATAAAATAACAAAATCCCCCCCACCTTTTAAAAAAACCAAATCAAAACAAAAACAAAATAAAAACAAATGATGTGCCTTCTTTATTGATATAACGAAAATGACATACACATCGCTACTTGCTGGTTGGCTGGATCAGCCCATACGTTTTTCAAAAGTTGTAATGGTGTTTGATTTTTTAAAAACTTTTCTGAAAGGAATAAATTAATGGATTAAATCCAGAGAGAGGGAACGGTTGCCATTTTAATCCCAAATGTAAGAGACAAATTAGTTCAGATTATACCTTTTATTGAACCAAATTCTGTTGGTGAGACTATTCAAGTTTTTTTTATCAAAGAACTCAGTTCCCATTAGGGTTTTGAAGAAGGCACATCATTTGTTTTTATTTTGTTTTTGTTTTGTTTGTTTTTTAAAAAGGTGGGGGGGATTCAAAAGGACTCTACTGTTTTAACTTTTTTTCATTTTGGGTATTTTCAGACGTTACGAGATCACACTCAACCACAGTGAACCATGGTCAATCCCGCGGCGGGGCCAAAGCACCCTGAACGTCTGTTCGGCAGCCACCAGATGTTCACCACGGTCAATACCCACATGGGGTCAAAATCAACCACGCTTCCGGAGCTCCCCACCAGACCATCTCTGAAAGCATGGTCAAAGAGATTTCCAGCGGGAAACAACAAAAAGTCACATCTGGCCAGCAACCACCGGCCGGAATCAAAGGACATGATTCCCAGCCGGGGACAAAGCACGCAGTGTCACTGCCAGGCAACGAACAACAACACAGGCTAGGGAGGGAGATTTAAAGGGCACACAGCAGCAGCTGGGATGAGCCGCCCTGGTGCCTTCCGGGTGGTTTGACCACGGCCCGGCCCAGGATCGGCATAATGTCTGTTGCGCTGGCCCGGGCCTTGATCTGGCAGCCTGATTCCCTGCCATGGTCCCGATCACGTAAGTCTGTTTGGGGCTTTTTTTGACCACGGGGGTTGGTTGTTCGGTTCACCCCCACTGGGAATCCACTGTGGTGAATCGGGACCACGTAACGTCTGAAATAACCCTTTATTTTAATTAAAAACAATAATGATTTTTAAAACCACTGTGCATGCGTAGAATGCCCCCAGCAACCATTTGTGCATGTGCAGTAGTTTTTAATTTTTTTAAATGACTTTTAATAAAATAAAACAAAAAATAAAAACAAATGAATCAAATGAATGTCATTTGCTTATTCATTTGTTTTCGTTACCATAGTTACAAAAATGAATGTGGCTCCATTCATTTTCATAAAATTAATCCAACAATACAAACTTCATATCCCTAGTTCCTAGTTCCTTTCATATACAAGTCCCCTTAACCTGGAAAGCTGTATCATACTGCTCCTCAACCCAAATGTTTGTTTTAGCATAGTCCTCTATCTGCATTGTTCCCTGGTCTCTCTTACACCAATGATTTGTCACAACTAAAGCTGAAACAGAGAAAAAATAATAATCTGTGGTTAATATTAAGTATTCTGGATAGCGTGTCGATTATTAAGTTATTTGGCAGTTAATCTGCAGAGGTTAACCGCCAAACTGGAATACCAGATATTACCATTTACCGCATTGCCATTTACTGCATTACCATTTACTGCATTGCCACATAACCAAACCAGTCCAGTTCAGATTAAGGAGAGAGTAAAAACAAAACAAAAAGGGCAAACAGTAATTTAATGGTAATTTGGTGAATGTTAATCTGATTTACCGGATAGCTGGTGGATAAACTGGATACCATTCGGTATCCAACCAGATACCACAATATTTGGCCTGATACCGGAGAGTGGTGAATACTCGTTCCAGGTCCAGTTACAATTTATGACATCTATGGGATTTAAAAAAAAAAAATTTTAGCATCTACAACTCACACCCAAGTTGCTTTTTCCTATCCTCTCCAACTCAAGTCACTGCCCTTCCTCCTATATACCTGTCCTTAACTTGTTCAGTCTTATATTGTTCTGGTTTTTACATGTCTGAGGCTTTCCTTTGGCTAGGAAGCTTATATATTCTCACCAACAGAAATTGGTCCAATAAAACATATCATCTCAACCACATTGTGTCCATTTAATGGGTGAAGGGCTGCACAGACCCCTCCACCCAGCTCCAGAGTTCTACTTTTACCACAGTTCCCAGGAATGACTTTAAAGTATCAGCCAATAATTTTGAGTGAAATAGTGCTATTATCAATTCACAGTGTGATGTACAATTTTGCACCCATATCTCATTATAAGGGTAGGAGAGTCTTATCATTCAATCACAACCCATTACTTGAAATAGAGTTTCCCTTTCCTGTTATTAAAACCCTTATATAATTAATGAATGTATTAAATGATACTGTTTTATTACAATCTCTTGTCATAGTCCACACTGTTTAAGAAAAAAAATATTTCCCCTCTTGAAAGCAACAAGAGCTTAATATTAATGTACGACTCTACAACAGTAGACCTGGCAAATGGAACATCAGGGAATATTAGGAAAGGGATTAAATAGAAAAGGAAAATACCATAATGCCATTATATAAATAATTTGTGCATCCACACCTGGAATGTTCTGTGCATTTCTGATCACCCCATTGAAACAAATTAAACAAACAAACAAACTATAGTGGAACCTGAAAAGATACAGAAAAGTGCAGCAAAAATGATAGGGTATAGTATGGCTTATGTTTGAGGAGTGAGGCTCTAGGTTAGTGCTCTTTATTTAAAAAAATAAACAAACAGATGATAAGGGTATGATATAATAGAGATTTATGAAATCATGAATGAATGGACG
>QEPC01002813.1:834138-844772 GCA_003113815.1 Sphenodon punctatus
CGCCATGGCTATGGCACTGAGACGGCATTGGTGGCCTTGGTCAACGATCTCCGCCGGGAGATGGATGCAGGATGTTCGACATTTCTGATCCTGCTAGATCTCTCGGCCGCTTTTGACACCGGGGACCATGGGCTGCTGTTGAGACAGCTGCGTGACCTGGGGGGTCTGGACGGGACTGTTCTTGAATGGTTCCGGTCATTCCTCTCGGGGAAAATCCAACGGGTGGTGTTGGGAGCTGAGACATCTTGTCCCCGTGCCTTGTCCTGTGGCATTCTGCAGGGTTCCATTTTGTCTCCATTGTTATTCTATGTATATATGCAGCTCTTGGGGGAGGTCGTGAGGGGGTTTGGGGTGTGGTGTCACCAATATGCTGATGACACTCAGCTGTACCTCGCTTTTTCAACGGACCCAGACCCTGCTATCTTGGTGCTATCCCAGTGTCTGGAGGCCATGGTGGATTGGATGTGGCAGAGCAGACTGAAGCTCAACCCCGATAAGATGGAGGTGATGGTGGTGGGGAGAGCAAGGGAGGTGTTGACCCCCCTTATTGGGGGGGTTCACCCTCCTATAGCTCAGCAGGTTTGGAGTCTGGGGGTGGTATTGGATGTGGATCTCTGCCTGGAGCAGCAGGTGGAGGTAGTTGCGAGGGCTGCCTTTCACCAGCTGTGTCTGGTGAGGAGGCTGCGCCCGTACGTCTCCGGCCTGGACCTGGCCTCCCTCATCCATGCCTTTGTCACCTCGAGGCTGGATTACTGCAATGTGCTTTACATGGGGCTGCCCTTGTTGCTGGTTCGGAGGCTGCAGCTAGTGCAGAATGTGGCGGCTCAGCTCCTTTCGGGGACGGGCCATCGGGAGAACATACCACCAGTGCTCCAGACTCTGCACTGGCTGCCAGTAGCGTGCTGAGCCTGGTTCAAGGTTTTAGTATTGATCTATAAGGCCCTTCACGGTCTGGGTCCCTCATATCTCAGGGACTGTCTCACCCTCCGCACCCCAGAGCGTCTCCTTTGGTCTGCCGGGGGTGCTTTCTTGGAGGTCCCCCGTGTTAAGCGGGGGGCCACAATGGAGAGGGCATTCTCGGTAGCCAGGCTGCGCCTTTGGAACTCCCTCCCAGAGGAAGCTTATCTGGCCCCAAGCCTTTTAACATTCCGGCGAAATTGTAAAACCTAGCTGTTCGCCCAGGCCTTTGGGGAGGCAGTGAGGGGGTAGGGGTTTTATTTCCCTTCATTCTTATTTATTGTTTTATTTTGTGCTGTTCCCTAGTCCTGTTTTAATGGTTGGATTTTTTAAAGTGTTTTAGTGTATTTTATAGATGTATTTAGTATTTGTATTTTGTTTTGACTGTAAGCCGCCCTGAGCTGTTTCAGGAGGGGCAGGATAAAAATCCAATAAATAAATAAATAAATAAATGGTATGGAGAAAATAAATAGGGAGCTGTTCCTTACCTTCTTTCATAATACTAGAACTAGGGGACACCCAGTGTGATTAGGAGGTAGCAGGTTTAAAACAAATACAATGGGGTACTTTTCACACCATGCACAATTAACCCATGGAAGTCATTTACAGGCTATGCTGCAAAGACCATGAGTATAACCAGGTTCAAAAGAGTATTGAATGGGCTTATGGAGGATAGGCCCATCAGTGACTATTAGCTAAGATGAATGAAGGACGAAACCTCTGGCTGCTGGAGGCTGAGAGTGAATGACAGGGAAAAGATCACTCCATTTATGCTTAGTTTTTGCTTGTTTCTGCAGAAGGATCTGTTTCTAGCCACTTCTGAAGACAGGATACTGGGCTAGATAGACCATTGGTGTGACCCAGTATGGCAATTCCTATGTCTTCAACACCTGTGTGAATGAGAGTGCTGCTCAGAAGATGTTATAGGGAGGAAACAGCCTGTACTTTCTTGTTTCAAGGGAGTATTCAAAAAGCAGTGAGTGCAGAGTGATTTTTAAAGTTATGAAAAAATAACTTGACTATGTCCTATCAAAGTGAGGGGAGCTGCAGCATCCAAAAGAACATATGTAAATGCTTCCACAACATGTACTCCAAATGTCATGCAATGGAAATCCCTCTTCCATAATAGCATTTTTATCTTGCGCCAACATACTACAATGCAAGGCAAAGCATTTACGGTCCCACTGGTATTATGCTTCAGCTGAGTGTTATGCAGAGCTTGTTTTATTTCATAATACCCAGAGTTAAACTCTGATAACCACTTCTTTGCCTGGCTATTCCTCTTCATTATTATAGAATCACTACTCAGATGCAATGAGCTAACACCTCTTCTGTTTCTGGGGCTGGGGGTTAGAACTGGTCTCAAATCTAAGATGAGGTAGCCACAGTATTGCTTTGACTTAAGTCAGGTGGAATGCTCCCATACAGAGAACTCCACTGACCCAGAAATCCCAGAATGCATAGCAGTCTTGCCATGGCCCTGCTTGCCCTGTTGGCATGCAGCAATTGCCAGAAAGAGTGGCCCACCCTCTCTCATCTGGGAACAGATACGCATGACTCCAGCAGCTCTCGGGCATAGTCCCGCTTCCACACAACTCTACGCTTCTGGAAGCTACTTTCTGTCTATTCAGGGATCTCTTGTCAAGCAGAAGAAAGTACTGTCAACCACTTTGCCCCTCCTTCCTTCCCCTTTCCTGTTGGACAGCAGTGGGGTGGAAGTGAAAGGAGGGTGGCAGGAACACAGCAGCAGCAAGGTGAGAGACGAGGGTCCAAGCAATTAAGGGGATGGGATAACAGCTGGTGTGTGTGTGTGTTTCCTCCTACCTCACATCACGGCTGCTGCTTCTAACTAGGACTGAATTGAAATTTTGGCCCAGATTCTGTTATCAATGAATATGGCCATTTCACTCATTTGGGTGAAATGCAGACTGTTATATGATACAATCCATATTTTGCTCACTTGATGGGAACAACCTTCTGCTGCAGTAGGAAGGGAAATCATTCTTTCGGAATTTCTGCTGCAGATTAAATTTGCATTGGAATTCTAACTGACATTTTGAAAATGCAAAAAAATTCCATTAAGATAGTACGGCTTATTTCTGACACTGCTGCTCCCTTCAGTGGACATGGTGCGTGATGACAGCAACAAGAAAGGAGGGGCTGAGTATGAACAGGAGTGGGGGAATGGGGAAGAGCCCATGTGTGCAGCCACATGAGACATGTCATGTGATGCAGGGGCTCATGTGCCCAGGGCCCACCAGATAGTCCCCCTGCCCCAGGTCCGGAAATTCCAAGGACACATCACAGAGCAGACTTACCTCTACTGGGGTAAGTCTGTCCAAGGTGGGGCAACTCACCAAGCAGTGCAGTCCTGCTCTGTTGGAGAAACAACTCCAGATGACATCGCCCTTTTGCACCAACAAACCCTAATGACCACTAGGGGCACTGGGAGTAGAGATAGTGAGTTAGTGTGAGTGTCACTTTAACCTTTCCTGATCTCTGCTTCTAAACCCCCTCCCAAGTGGGGTGCCCAGGAAGTTCCTATTGGACTTCCTCCTTCTTCCTGACCTTTCTCCATTCGTTTATTCTCTCTCTGACCTTCAACATGACCGGTCACCATGCTGCATGGTTGCAGCTAGCTA
The DNA here is from genome assembly GCA_003113815.1 of Sphenodon punctatus. Classification (NCBI taxonomy): domain Eukaryota; kingdom Metazoa; phylum Chordata; class Lepidosauria; order Sphenodontia; family Sphenodontidae; genus Sphenodon; species Sphenodon punctatus. Next base: position 837,738 of record QEPC01002813.1, read on the forward strand.
GTAAGATCTAGGGATAGGCCTTTCCTATCACAATGTATTTGTCAATAAAGTAGATTATTTTAATCTAGAAACAATCTCCAAGGTGTTTAAAAATTCTCAGTAGGAACAGCTTAGAAGTAAAGCTGTTTTTGTTTTTTTGTTTTTTTGACCACTAATAAAATTCCAACATAGGGTTATGGGCGCAGAATCCTCCCAAAAATCCTAACAGATTTTTTGGAACTCAAATTGAATCTCAAAGGAGAAAAGCACAGCTTATTTTTGTACCTGGTTTTTGTTTTTGGAACAAGAGAAGCAGCATGGAGAAAGCTCAAGGGAGCCTCAATATTCCAAAGCTGGAAGGAGCAAATTTCAAAGATTGGAATTTCCTCATGAAGTCTTGCTTGAAAAGTCAAAGTCTTTACAATGTGCTGATAATAGAGAGACCTACAGCTGCAGGAGCTGACCAAGACCATTGGGAACAAACAGAACGACAAAGCTCTTGGAATCCTTGGGATGCATGTAAGTCCAAAGCTATTTGTTCATTTTGAGGGTGTGGAATTGGCCAGTGAAGTCTGGAAGAAGCTGGAAGATCTTTATAACCATAAGCGAAACAATTTTTATAATACAGAGATTGTGTAACATGAGACTGAGGGAGAATGAGAATCCTACTGGGCATATAAGTCAAATACAATCTCTTGCAAAAAGGCTAAAAGATTCAGGAATCGATCTTGGAGAACAGATCTCTCTAGCAGACTGAATGAGCATTTTATCAGAGACAAAGCAAACTTCTACAGCCCTAATTGCAGCTTTTAGCTCAAAGAAAGGGGACAAGAAGAAGTGCTTTATCTGTGGCAGTGAAAGACATTTAGTTGCTAATTTTCCAAAGGCCAAGACAAAGGGGAAACCTAAAGTGCCCATTACTGCTGAGACAGTGTTTGCAGAAACCTGCCAGCTCTGAAGAAAAGAGTGAGAAGGCAAAAGGAAAAATCAAAAGTTTCAATGCAATGTCCGAAATCAATAAAAATGTCTTTTATATTGATTCTGGTGCTTCTGAAAATCTCTTCAAGGATGTAGAATTATTCTCAGAAGTTGAAATGCGCTACTCAGTTCATATTTCCTTAGGAGATGGAAGGGAAGTGTTTTCACAAGCAAAGGAACAGCTAAAAATCTTTTGCAAACTCCCTGATGGAGAGATTGTACAAGTAATAATACAAGATGCTTTATATGTGCCTTCATTAAAGAATAACTTAATCTCTGTGAAGTATGGAGTTAAGAAAGGATGCAAGTTTGAATTCATGGATGATCATTGCTATGTCACAAAAGAAGGTGACTTAATTATGTCTGGAACTCTAAGAGACAGTGGACTATTTGAAGTAGATTGTGTGAATGGGCATGCAAGTTTAGCAAGCAGCTGCAAGTGCAACCACAAATCATGTGATCTGCTTTGGCACAGATGATTAGGCCATCGAGATATTAATGTAATTCACCAGCTTGAGAAGGGGGAATTAAAGACTTTAAGGGGCAACCGTGTAAAGAGAATACAGGAAGATGTGAATGCCGTGTTATTGCGAAAGGGGTGAAGCCAACTTTTCACAAGCTAGAGAAGAAAAAGTCTCAGCGCCCTCTAGAGTTGATTCACAGCGATGTATCAGGTCCTCTGGAAAGGAGTATTGGAGGAAATCTTTACATAGTTTCATTTATTGATGATTTCTCAAGATTTGCCTATGTTTACACCTTGAGAGAGAAAAGCCAAGTATTTGAGAAGTTTAAAGAATATGTTTCATTAGTCAACAACAAGTTTGGAAGAAAGCCTCAGAGACTAAGGTCAGACAATGGAGGTGAATACATCTCAAATTACATGAAAGCTTTTCTGAGAGAACAGGGAATTGAACATGAGACTACAGTCCCATATTCTCCTTAGCAGAATGGTGTTACAGAAAGGAAAAATAGGTCCCTACTGGAGATGGGCAGATGCATGTTGCAAGATGCAGGCTTGCCAAGCAAGTTCTGGAGAGAAGCAGTAATAACTGCCAGCTATCTACAGAACAGATTGCCAACCAAAGCTAAAGAGAAGACTCCATTTGAACTGTGGTTTGGACACAAGCCTAGCCTAAACCACATCAGAGTATTTGATGTGATGTGTATGCATATGTACCAAAGGCAAAGAGAAACAAGTTGAATTGCAGAAGCAAGAAAGGAGTTTTGTGTGGATATGTATTAGGAGGAAAAGGATACAGAATTCTTGATGTTGAAACTGGTAATATTGAAATTTGCAATGTTGTGTACTTTGATGAAAGACAAAAGCCAACCAAAGGTGAATTACCAGACCTGGAGTCAAGGATCCAGATGAAAGAGGAACCAAGTGAGCAGACCTTCAGGCACCAAATGCCAATCTGTGAACCAGAACCAGAAGCAGATTCAGAAGGGGTCACAGAAGCTGAGCCAGAACCCAGGCGCTCACAGAGGTCCAACAAAGGAGTTCCACCCTTGAGATACTCCTACCTCACCACAAGTGCAGAGCTGCAAGAACCCAGCACATGGAAGGATGTTGACAGGATGCCAACCCATGAAGCTGAAAAATGGAGGAAAGCAGCAAAGGAAGAGATTGAATCTCTACACAAGAACAAAACCTGGACACTTATGGAACTACCTGCTGGAAGAAAACCTGTAGGTTGCAAATGGGTCTTCAAAATCAAGCAAGATGCAGAAGGGGATGTACAGCGCTACAAAGCCAGACTAGTAGCCAAGGGATACTCCCAAATATATGGAGAAGACTATGATGAAACATTTGCACCAGTTGTCAAGCACACTTCCATCAGAACACTACTTAGCATAGCAGCTTCCAGAAAGATGCATGTTAACCATTTAGATGTCAAAACTGCATTCCTGAATGGAGAACTTGAGGAAGACATCTATATGCAGCAGCCACCAGGCTTCGAGCAACCTGGAAGGGAGAAGCTTGTATGCAAACTCCAGAAGAGCATTTATGGCTTGAAGCAAGCAGCTAGAGCATGGAATGAGAAACTGAATCAGCTACTGCTTAAGGAAGGGTTCACACAAGGAAAAGCTGACCCCTGCCTGTACTCAAGATTCAGAAACAATAAGTGGACTTATATCCTGACTTATGTTGATGATCTGATCATCTGTTGTGAACAGGAGCAAGACAGTCACGAGATTGTTGAGCACCTAAACAAGGAAGTAGAGGTGAAGGAACTTGGAAGCATCTCACACTACCTTGGCATTCAAATAGAAAAAGAAGAAGATGGAAGTTATCTTCTCAACCAGAAAGCAAAGATCAAGGATCTTTTGGAATGTCTGGGACTGACAGATGCCAATGAGGTCAGTACACCAATGGATGTCAATTTCCTGAAACAAAGGGAAGATGATGAGCCTCTGGCAGGCAACAACCAGTACAGAAAAGCGATTGGCAAGCTTTTGTACATAGCCACAGTGACAAGGCCAGATATTGCCACAGCGGTGGGAATCTTAAGCAGGAAAGTAAGTGCCCCAACCAAGAATGACTGGACTGCAGTCAAGAGACTGGGGAGATACCTGAAGGGTACCGCGCACTACGCATTGAAGATTCCAGTAAGCAGCAACCCTAGACTGGTGGGATACATGGATGCAGATTGGGCTGAAGACATAGCTGATCGCAAGTCCACCAGTGGACACCTGTTTCTCTATGGAGATGGAGCCATAAGTTGGACTAGCAGGAAGCAGTCACTTGTTACACTCTCATCAACAGAAGCAGAATACATATCAGCTAGTGAAGCATGCAGGGAAGCTGTGTGGATACACAAGCTGCTGTTGGACTTTGGAATTGAAGAGCCAAAGCCTACCACGATGTTTGAGGACAACCAGAGTTGCATTAAGCTCTCACAAATGGAGAAGTCCAAGTCTCGAACGAAGCACATTGACATAAAGTACCACTATGTTCGAGAGGCACAGGAAGAAGGGCTAATTGACTTGAAGTATTGCCCAACTGAAGAAATGGTGGCAGATGGACTGACCAAGCCACTACCAAGGAATCGATTCCAGATGCTACGTGAGCGAATGGGAGTCGTGAGCCGGTGCGACAGGCGATGAGAAGGGGTGTTGGAAAAACAGCTCCAGATGACATCACCTTTTGCACCAACAAACCCTAATGACCACTAGGGGCATTTGGGAGTAGAGATAGTGAGTTAGTGTGAATGTCACTTTAACCTTTCCTGATCTCTGCTTCTAAGCCCCCTCCCAGGTGGGATGTGCCCAGGAAGCTCCTACTGGACTTCCTCCTTCTTCCTGACCTTTCGCCATTCCTAACTTCTCTCTCTGACCTTCAACATGACCGGCCACCATGCTGGTGGCAGCTAGCTAGTAAGATCTAGGGATAGGCCTTTCCTATCACAATGTATTTCTCAATAAAGTAGATTATTTTAATCTAGAAACAATCTCCAAGGTGTTGATTACTTCTAAGGTGTTGCTACTGAGAATTTAAGCTGTTTTTTGTTTGTTTGTTTTTTACCACTAATAAAATTCCAATATGCTCCAGGCGGGGTCCATGGATTGGGCCACCCTCTTTCCATTGCCTAACAGCTGATCAAAGGGAACATAGCCTGGGAAAAGCACACACCCTCTTTCCAGGCCATCTCCCCCAATCAGCTGTTTGTCAGATGGATCTGGGTAGCGGAGACTGAGAATAATTCATGCTCTTTTCTCAAGCTTCCCTTCCCCCCAGTTCACCTGAAAAGCAGCTGATGGGGGAGGGAAGGAGGAGCTCAGAGGGATGCATGCGTGCCCCTCTGAGCTCCTCCTCCCCCAATCAGCTGCTTGTTGGGGTGGGGAGAGGAGTGTGTGTGCAGGCACCTCTGCCCTCCCTCTTCCCTGATTAGCTGTTAGGCAGGGGGAGGAGCGCACACCCTCCTCCACCCCCCAACAACTGATGAGTTGCAGCGGGCTCAATCCTGCACCATGGCAGGAGTCAGAGCCTCCAGCCCCACGTGACCAGCTCCTTGATCCTCTGGGGTATGCAACAGCTGCTAGTGGGTGCAGGGGAGATGATCACGTGGCTAGCTCTCCATGCGTGCTCAAAGTATTGTGGCACGATTACCCACCATGGGGCTGTGCGGGGATCAGGCCTCAGCAGTTTGTGTAGCTGCACCCAATGTTCCTGACTGTTTCAAAAGGGGAGGGTAAAATGGAGAGTACCGGTGGAGGTTGGGGTGCTTGTCCCTCATCCTTAATTGTCCCGATTGCCCTGGAAATCCCTTTTGCAGCGGTGTGTTAGACAACTTTGTGCCCCTGGGGTGTTCTTAGGACAATAGAATGCATTACTGTGTCCTCAGGGCAATTTTATGCTCTTGTCACACTGGGTGCCTTTAGATGGACAGCAGCTCTGCTGCTGCCTGTGCCAGGCTGCTTCAGCCCCGGGATGGTGAGTCCATCAAAATTTACTGCAGATACTGCCATGGCCCATAACACCTGTCCCACTGTAATACAGTTGGGGGGTGGGTTGCTTTTCTTATCTGCAATTCATTGTCCCCACCAGGCAGGAGGTAGGGATTCTTTCGGGGTGGGGGGAGCGGGAATCACCTCTATTCCCCTCCCCAGCAATTAAAGCTGGCTGATATGTGGAAACAACATACAAAACAACAAGGAAGATGCAGAAGAGGAATTTCGTCCGTCAACCCTTACTTTTCCAGCTTAACTGTTTGAACTTCACCCACATTACACTAGATGCATCCTGTGTCATAAACCTTTCACACATTAAGAATATAAGAACACAAGCAATGCCATACTGGGTCAGACCAATGGTCCATCTATTGTAGAGTTAGCTTTCTGCTGAATAATACACAGAAGTTTCTTCAAAACAGAACTTTACTAAGAACTCAGAAAACATGCTTCCATACTGTACAGACTGCATGGGACAAGATGGAGGACAGAGAGTGGAGACAAGGAGGGAAAAAAACCTGTTTCATCCCGACCATACCACTACTGGACAAGCCCCATATTAAGCTTGCAATGGGCTTTTACTTGTGACTGTTGCACATTCCAACACCCCTTCTCAACAGTCATTAGTCAAACCCACTAGGTTCATTCTCCTTAATAGCTTGTGATGGTGTTCCCCTGCTAGTGGCTTTGTGAACACATCTGCTGTCATGTTCATTGCAGATCTATGAGTCCTTGTTCCTGTGAGTCTTTCAGGAAATGGTATTTTACATCAATGTACTTGGTTCTGGGGTTGATTCTTTCTGTTTGCACCAGCGCTATACATCCTTGGTTTTCTTCCAGGATCGGCATGGGTCTGTCCAATTTTTGCCCCAGATCATTCAGAAGCTGTCGCAACCAGATAACATCTTGACTGGCGTGTGCCGCTGCCACATACTCTGCCTCCATCGAGGAAAGTGTCACAGAGGCTTGATGGGACCTCCACCAAGCAAAAATAGGTACCCACTGGTAGATTTTCGGTCCAAATGGTCTCCAGCACAACCTGCGTCCACGTACCCTATCAGGTCTAACACAGAAATTGCTGGGAGCTGTAGCTTGAGGTGCACAGTCCCTTTCAGGTACCATAAGACCCTCTTCACTGCATTCCAATCCCTTTGGATTAGAGCTGAGACTTGTCTGCACAGTATACCTATTGCCACCACAATGTCAGGCCTTGTGATTGTGGCAATGTACAAGAGCTTTCCTATCGCCTTTCTGTATTGCTTATTGTCTGGCAGCAATAAGCTTGGTTCTTTGATCTCCTTTGGGTAGCTGGTTTCCATAGGGGTATTTGTTGCCTTCACACACCCCGTGCTGAAACTTTCTATCATCTCTTCTATTGCCTTTCTTTGGCTGAGAAGATAGCTTCCATCGTCTTCTCTTTCAATTTGTATTCCCAGGTAGTGTGTTATGTTACCCAGGTCCTTAGTTTCGAAGTCCTGATTTACAGCTCTCATTGTTTCACACTCGTCCCCTTCTTGCTCAAAGCATACGATAAGGTCATTGACATAAATTAATACAAAGATCCACCTTTAGTCTCTTTGTGTATAAGCAGGGATCTGCTTTGCTCCTGGTAAAATTTTCCCTCAT
>QEPC01002813.1:866226-878851 GCA_003113815.1 Sphenodon punctatus
TGTCCTGTCCTGTCCGGTGGGATCGGTTTCAGATGGTGTCACCTGCTGATGTGGAGTCCTTGTTGGGATCTGTTTGTGCCACTACTTGTAAGCAAGATTCATGCCCATCCTGGCTGGTGAAAGCTAGCCAGGAGACGCTACAGCCATTGTTGGCTGGGGTGATTAGTGCCTCCCTTCGGGAGGGCAGGGTACCTGATTAACGAAAGGAGGCTGTGGTTAGACTTCTGCTCAAGAAACCATCTCTTGACGCTGATGCTCTTGCCAGTTATTGGCCAGTCTCTAACCTAACCTTTTTAGGGAAGGTTATTGAATGGGCTGTGACATGGCAGCTCCAGGAACATCTGGGACCCCACCGGTGTCCTTGATCCCTCCCAGTCTGGGTTTCGGCCTGGGTCTGTATTGTATTTTTAAATTGTTTTTAAAATTGTGTATTGTTTTTATTGAATGCTGTTCACCACCCTGGGTTGCCCTCAGGGCAGGAGGGGCGGGATAGAAATGTTAAATAAATAAATAAATAAATATCCCAGATGAAAGCCAGAATGTGAGAGATCCAAAAAACCAACCTGATCAAGATGGTCCTGGAGTTGCTGGGTCACCACCCGCTCAATAACCTTTCCTAAAAAGGAAAGGTTAGAGACAGGTTGATAGCTGGCAAGGGCATCAGCATCAAGTGATGATTTCTTGAGCAAGGGTCACACCACCGTCTCCTTAAGAGACCATGGGACCCTGTCCTTCTCAAGGGAGGTGCTGATGACCCGTGCTAGCACCGGCCTCAACGCCTCCTTGGTGGCCTTAACCAGTCAGGATGGGCAAGGATCTAATTCACACGTTGTGACCCTAACAGCCCCCAGGACTTCCCCCGCATCGACAGAGGTCACTGGCCAAAAATGATCCCATAAAACAGGACAAGTCAGGGCATTCATAACCTCTGGTTCCCCCACTGTATCAACTGTGGCAGTGAAGTCGTGGCGAATGCGAGCAATTTTGTCCATGAAAAAACCCAATAAACGTATCACAGCGGGCCCAGGAAACCTCCACTTCCAGGTGGAGGGAGGCTGGATTGACTAACCCCTTCATCACCTGGAAGAGCTCCACCTGGTGGGATTTCATGGATGCTATGATGGCAGAAAAGAACTTATTTTTTGTCGCCTGCATAGTCACCACTTAAGTAATTTTGCTAATAAACCAGGGTGAACCTTTCTGACTGTGCACAGTATTCATATGGGCAACCACACTCCTATTAGATCTACCCCTTATTGGGTCACAGTTAAATTATTGGACAGTATAAAAAAGGAGATTAAGAAGATGTTAAACCTTGGAGTTATTCGTCCATCTGCCAGTCCCTGGACTTCATCTGTAATTTTAATCTCCAAACATGATGGAACTATCCGCTTCTGTGTAGACTACAGAAATCTTAATTTAATCACTAGATCAGATGCTTACCCTATGCCTCACATGGATGACTTATAGATAAGCTGGGGGGTGCAAAAGTTATTTCCACTGTGGATCTTTCTAAAGGGTTTGGGCAAATGTAGTTGGATTCTGATGCTCAGCCAAAATCAGCCTTTATTACACCTCATGGTTTGTTTGAATTTACAATTTTTCCCTTTTGTTTAAAAAACAGTCCAGCTTCTTTTCAAAGGCTCATAGATAACCTATTAGTAGGTATTGAGTAGCTTTGCCATAGCTTACATGGATGATATAGCCATCTTCAGTCAAACCTTGGAGGAGCCCTTAGAACATATATCCAGTGTACTTGGTAATATACAAAAAGCTGGTTTAACCATCAAGGCAGTTAAATGCCAATTTGCCCTCAAAGAGGTTACATATTTAAGTCATAGGGTGGGCAACCAACTGATAAAACCTACGTACTTAGGACAAGATAGAGGCTGTACAAATACAAAGGTGGGAAGCCCCAAAGAATAAAAAAACAAGTACATTCCTTTCTAGGATTAGGTGGACATTATAAGAGATTTGTACCTAAATTTGGTGAAATTGCTGTACCTTTGACCAATTTATTTTTAAAAAAAGTTTACCAGATAAAGTATTATGGACTCAAGAGTGTCAGAAGGCCTCTGATGACTTAAAAGGAGCATTAGCCACCAAGCCTATCCTCAGAGCACCAAACTTCAACGAACCCTTCATTCTTGCTACAGATGAATCAGATACGGGAATTGGAGCTGCTCTTAGGCAGGAGTGGGAAGGGATTCAGCTTCCCATTGCCTATGCCAGGAAAAAGCTTATGCCCCTCTGGAGTTTGGGACTTTTAGCTGCCACCAGCCTGTTACTCCTCACTCCCCAAGCATCCACAGGCCTGACCTGTTTACTCTCTCTCTAGTGGTGTTTCACCTTTTCCAGACCTGGTTCCTGGTGGTGATTCCCTATTAGCAGCGTTGTAGCCAAGCAGGGGCGAGAGAGACCGTACCCCAGCCTCCAGGTTAGGTGTAAACACAATTAAATTGATTATATATAAAGAACAGGCAACCATTCAGGTTTCAAGTTCAGATAACAGATAAGACCGATTCAAGAGAAGTCACAGCTCCTCTAATCCCTTCTGCCGTCTCTCCCCACAACAGTTCACCCTGGTCAGTTGCTCTTTTAAAATGCACCAATCACTGTCCAGACCGGCTTAAAATTCCAAAGCTGTCCCACCCCTCAGCAACTAACTATGGCTTCCTCTTTCCCCCAGTGTTGTTACGTAACACCTTGTGCTTAGCTTAGGTTGCCCACCAGCATTCTAACTTCATAAGACAAATGCCTGCGTGCCTAGCAAGCTGAATCAACTCCACACATGGGGAGTTTGTGCGCCCTGTTGCACAGGTATCCATTTACAACAGTAGTTCCACAACTCTTTTCCTTCATGACTCCCAGTTCGAGACTTAAATATAATTCCACATCCACAGACAACAATGAAACCATGCTAAGTACATCAAATAGCAATTAATATTGTGAACCCTTCTTGCAGATGGTGGGGCCCCATTGAAAATAGCTCTTATTTACAAGTTTGGGGCCAGACTGGGCTTTTAAAATGTTTGAAACACCATTTGTCCCTAGCAGCACCCTTGCAAATTACTATGTAACCATCCTGCATTTGCCCATTCTGTAGTTCTGATTTGTTGAGTGTCTGAGAGGAAGAGTCTTGCACTGTGGTCTGAAAGTTTGCATGCTCTCTCCATCATCAGTAGTTGATCCAATAAAATATATCATCTGAACTACTGTGCCTCCATCTCTTATCTCTATGGCAGATTGCCAGTGTGTGTGGGAGTGGCGAACTTTAGGAGTTTCCCCTATCCATTTAAGTGCCAGGGAGAAATACAACTCCTGAAGGTGCTGCTTCCTCTGCACTCTCTATGAAACCAGCAAAGCCATGATTGACATGGTGGTGAAGAGATCTGAGTTGCTTATCTTGCTGCCCAGCTATGCATTAGCTAGCAGAGCTGGAGGTTCCAGCTTTTCAACAGTGGGTGCATTTAAATGGATTAAATGGATCCACACACTCTGAGACCGCTTTTAGATGAGACAAATTTGCGCATGATTGGTGAAAAATGTGCGTGTTTTAATGCTCGTTTAAACACCTAAACCGTTTTAAATGCGCATTTGCTATGATTGTGTAAAAGCCAAAACCATTTTGAATGTGGTTTTTAAATAATGCACATTTTTTAAAACCGGTTTTGGCATCCCCCCGATCATCAAAGGGGCTCAAAACTGGTTTTAAAAAATGTGCATTATTTAAAAACTACATTCAAAACGGTTTTGGCTTTTACACGATCATGGCAAATGTGCATTTAAAACAGTGTAGGGTTTTAAACGAGCATTAAAACACACAGATTTTTCACCAATCATGCACAAATTTGTCTCGTCTAAAAGCGGCCCGAGAGTAGAGCATCTAACTTCCTGCAAGTGAATTGATATTATGAATAGTGACATTGTGGCATTTGCTGTCACCCAGTGAGCACTGAAGCTAGAGCAAATGGACTACGTTTTGCAAGTCAAACCATACACTTCTCTTTCTAACTTGCAGCCCTTCAGTCCCAGCTTCGGTGCTGAGAGTCACTTCAGCTTTGTTGGTGCATCCGGAATGAGACAAGGACAATGGTTGTTAGGTTTTAACGGCCTCACTCTTTATTCAAATTGGAATTAGGCTGGTGGGGAAAATTGCTCTTTGGCAGTTTGGGTCCAGTACTAATGAGCAGTAAAAGCTTAACCATAACTGACAGGAAACTGGCCTGGATGTGCCCTCTAGTACCAGCCTCCATTGATAACTCAAACGTCTCCCCTTCAGCCTCTGGCTAGTGGCCAAAGGGGACGGTGTCCTTTCGGGACTGGAGTAAGAATCCGATTTGTGTTCCGACTGCCGAAAGCTTGGGAACCGTGCCTGTCCCTGCCCACCTTTGCAAAACACCCCTCCCAGGGATGCTACCCTGGAGCTTGCCATACCCTGCCTCTGCTCCAGGTGTTGCCTCACCATCTCTCAAGGAGATGACTCAGAAAACTACTTATCTCCTACAAAAAAAACCCACCTACCAGTGCTGGACCCCTGCCACTAAGGGGCTGCTGATGTTTACTTTGGACGGGCCTGACTCCCACCCATGCTTAACTTTTTTTCCAAAATCTTAACCAACTTGGCTTTCAACGTCACCAAATAATGTCGCCAATTGTTCCCATCTTGTGACAAATGCACTCTGTACAAGCGAAAGAATTGGTGTCCTATATGTAATACTGTGGTGGGAGACCTTATGGTTACCCCTCAGGCATATCCACTTCCCTGTGCCCCAATTAATGTTGCATCGAGTTTTATTGACTTTCCGTGAATGTACCACTTTATCCCACTTCATCCGGTTGACCAGGTCAGTCCAAATAATTACAGCTGTTGGGGAAAGCTTCTCCACCTCTAAGAGAACATTGTTCTTAATGTTCAAAATTAGCCTAACCCCTTTTATTTTTGGTATGTCGTTTCCTCCTAAGTGGATTACCACAACGTCCGGTGTGGGTATGGCTGCCTGTGCTCTGAGAGTGTGGAGCAATTGGCACCACCGCATCCCACTGCGTCCCATCACAGACAAGTCCAGCTGTGATCCCCAGCGGGTCTGCCCAGCTGCCTTCCCAACCCATCACACAAGGCTGTGGCTGATGATCCAGATCAAGCTTCCACAAGGGAACATTGTTAGACCTTGGAGCGTAGACAAAATAATGAGGTTACTGCAGGGGGTTTCAAAAGTAAGTTTGGAATGCCCAGGATCGCCACCACCAGCAGCCATGGAGAAAGAGGTGGCACCTATCCTGAAAGAATGGAAGCCGTAGTCCACAAGGGGGAGACCTAGGTAACCTAAGGCTCTCCAGAGAATGAAGATGAACTGGTGCCTTGTGAGGGGAGTTTCAGCCGTGTGCCAGAACAATAACCCCAGCATGGGGGTCGGGTCCTGATGTATTCCTCAAGAGCCTGGACCAGGCATAACTCAGGAGAGCCTGCCTGGTAAAGGGTGACTATCTGACCCCTTCCCCTCTGGTTGGTCTTAGACCATCTCAGTCTCAAGCGTAAGGCCTGGTGATCTACCAGCACATTCTCAAAGGTGAAGGCCTGTCCCGTGCTGTCCCGCCCCGACTCTGCCATGACCTCGCTTACATGGAAGGCCCCAAAAAGACTATCTTAAATTCTGTGGAGGAAAGTGTGGGCTCAAAAACATCAAAACAAACTTGGGGAAGGGCACTGCAGATTCTAAGGGGGGCGGGGTTATGGTGGCCTTAGTATCACAATCTCTGGGCCATTCCTGGGACCAGTTCTCCAGCATTCTCCAGACAAAGATACCCCTGTCTGGAGGGGGGTGGCCAGCTAAGCAGCTCATGAATCCCAGTGCAGACAGTTTTCCCACAGTGATTCCTCCTACTGCTGCCCTGCTGCACCACAGTGCCATGGCAAATTACAACATCTGGACTTTGGGGATGAGGAAACCAGCTGCCCAACGCTTACTGACTCAACAGACTTGAAATTCCCTGAATGCTCTTTCATATGCCGCCTGGGTCCGCACTGCCAAAGATCCTTGTATGATGTTTTATAGTTCTAGGTTCCAAGGCTCCACATCGTCAGCGGTAGAGGCTCTGGGGTCAGGCTAGCTCCAGGTGCCAGAGAGTGAAAGCGCTCCATCTGGAAGCGAGAGAGGGCATCTGCCATACCACGGCTAATGCCTGGCATGTGCTTAGCTACAAACAGGATCTTATGTCTCAGGCAAGCCAAAACATACGCCATGACCAACTTCATGACACTGGGGGATTTGGAGGATAGGGAATTAATCACGTGCATGATTGCCATGTTATCACATCAAAAGAGGACGGAATGGTTAGTGAAGTCCACCATCCAGAGACATATGACCAGGACGATTGGAAAAAATTCCAAGAAAGTAAGGTCCTTGGTGATACCCAATTCTGTCCATTCCTGGGGCCATGGGGCTGCACACCACCTGTCTCTGAAATACACCCTGAATACTGAACCCCCCGCTGTGTCAGAGTGAACCTGAAGTTTGCCCTTCAGCAGGAGCTGCTCTCACAAGAAACTGACCCTGTTAAACTCGTCAAGGAACTCCGCCCAAGTGTGAAGATCATCTTTCATCTCCTGGGTGACGCGGATGTGATGGTATGGCGGGGACTGGGGGTGGGGTTGCTGCCCAGCTTGGCATACAATTAGGACAGGAAGGCACGGCTGGGGACCACCACCCTGCATGCGAAGTTGAGGCTCCCCATGAGGGATTGGAGCTCCCTGACCATTACCTTTACTGCTGTAGGTCAGTCCTCAACCTTGGCTCACAGTGCTGCCAACTTGTCACCTGGAAGACGAGAGACCGCCCTAACAGTCTGGAGTTTAACTTCCAGGTAAGTCAGGGTAGTGGCCGACCCCTCCATCTTTTCTGGGGCCAAGGGGATTCCCAAATCAACTGCCACCCCGTTGAAGATCTCCATCAGTCCAACACACTCGCCAGTCCCTGCCCTGCGCCTGAAGAGGAAATCATTGAGATATTTGATGACTTCTCCTCCCCTCACCTGCTGCCGAACCATCCACTTGACCAATGAGCTGAATCCCTTACAGGAAAAACAGATGGTGGTAGCAGCACAGCCAGATTCCCATGCCCCCTTTTGTAGTGAGAACAGGGAGGGTATGGGGAGGATTTCACTGTTACCTATGGAAAAGGGTGGAGGAGGCCTACNGTCCACCTTTTGAGTGTGTACCTTGGCTAGGGTTGGGGATGGAGATGGGAGAGTGGGAGGAGTTAGATGAGTGGGGTATGATTACTGATGTAGGGTTGGTGGGACCACCTCCCCCTGGTGAGAGAGGGGTGGAGGTGGTTAGGTGTTCCCTGGTGGCAGCAGGGGATGATGTGATGGTAGATGGGATCTACCCCATTGTGGTGGGGGAGATCACGGAATGGGATATCAGTTAGGTTGGAGGGGGGTGCTTTGTGTTTTTTGTAAATTGTTATTTGTTGGATGTGATTTAAATTGTTATATTATGTTAGAATTGGTGTATTGACTCAGGTCCCCTGTGTGGAAAAACCCAGAGAATGTATTTTTTCACTGTAAGCCGCCTCGAGTCCTTTGGGAGAGAGGTGGGGTATAAATAAAAAGTGATGATGATGATGATGATGATGATGATGATGCTGAATCACTTAAAGGCTGAACAGGAAATGGAGCAGCCCATCGGCATCGCATAGTCATTGAAATTTATTGATTGATTGCTTCAGCAAGCTTTGCTATTTACAATACAAACGAACAAACAAACAAAATTAAACCAGGCGAATATTGCACATTAAAAAACCAACAATATTTGCAATCCATCAATATTCAGCTGAGGTATCCAACATACCTGGCTCAGTTGATTGGACTACTCTCGATGCTTTGTTCTCCTGTTCTACTAACAATAAAAACATGGCCACAGCTTTAATTTGCCTCTCATCTGTAAGGGCCATAAAGTCTTCATAAGTCTTGTTTTGTCCCGGGGTATCTCCTTCCAGCACTGGGCGGATCCAGACCTCTCTAAGAGCGGCAAACTGCGGGCATTCCAAAATTACATGGGACAGGGTCTCCACCATTGATGTACATAGCACCCAGGTCCTCCTTGCTCTATGAGTGCCCTCCCTCCTTCCTCTAACTTCCGCCGTTTCAAAAAGGTTGAAACGCAATAACGTAATCATCCTCCTTAATCTAGGGTCCTGAATTTTTTCCAGATTCGATTCCAATTTGATAAAAGCTTTGACTCTAGGGTAAATCATTCAGATTTTATTAAATTCCACGAGTTCCAAATCTTGCTTATAGGTCCACTCTGTTATTCTCAGTTTTAACTCTTGCTTAGAAAGTCTGCTATCAGACAACCCATCCTTGCTCCTCAAAAGCCCCATGACACTAGTCACTTTCTTCATATGGCTAATCCATGGGTACTGGGGGATTCCCTCATATTCCCTCATATCGCATAGTTGAAATAATACTGACCTCAGAAGTTGAAGTCAAGGAGGAGAAAACTGTCTGGGTGGACAGGCAGGAGCTGGAAGGCAGATTTTATGTCGCACTTAGTGAGAAGCGCTCCATGGCCAGCCTTTTTTACCAATTGGACCACAACATCAAAAGGGACATAGTTGACCAACCTGCCTCATGGGTGAGACATGGGGCAAAAGGAGGGCCCCCCATTAAGTCTGGCCTTCTGTGGGGGGCAGGGGAGGGCTGGGGGGCCAGCTCTAGCTAGGGCTGGTTTCACCCCCTTGTTGGGGAGCAATCCCCCTTCCATGGGGTCCTCACCCTGTGCCCAAACCTGCAATGCCTGTGCCCCATAGTGGTCTGCCCCTCCGGCTACGGTCTGGGGAGGGCCAAAGTGGCCGTGAGGCAGCACCCCCCATGGCTGCCTGGGTGTGGGTGTATACTGGCCTGGTGCTGGCAGTCAGGCTCTGTTCCACCACAGGTGTGTGTGTGTGTGTGTGTCTTGGTCTGCCCTCCTAGGGCGTATTGGTTTCATTGTGAAATCGAGGCTACATTTAGGGCTGTGGCAGGGCCTTCTGGCTGCCAACGGGCTGCCCCGTGCAGCTGCACAACTTGTCGCGCCCCAATGGGGGGCCATCTAGAACCCCCTGCTGCCCCTAGCCCAGGATCTCCATACAGGGGATCTGGTTGGCCCTGATTAGGTAGCCTCCTGCCCTTGGGTCTCCAATACCTCCTACTAGTACAGCCTGCATCACTGGTTCAGGATAAGGTACCGTTGGGGGCTGGAAATCCTGTGCCAGGGTCTGAAGTTCTTGTTCCAGAGCTGTAATTGTTTGAAGGGCCTCCTGCACCTTGGTGTTGAGATGGTCTTTTTTTTCATCCCGTGGCCTGTGTGCTGGAGGCTGGTCATCCCTGTGGGGAGAAGGAGGGCCCCCCCATTAAGTCTGGCCTTCTGTGGGGGGCAAGGGAGGGCTGGGGGCCCAGCTCTAGCTAGGTCTGGTTTCACCCCCTTGTTTGGGGGCAATCCCCCTTCCATGGGGTCCTCACCCTGTGCTATGGTCAAGGGCTGTGCCCCACCCCTTCACTGTTGGGGTGGTGGGAGGGCCTCCCTGCATGGCACCCACCCTCGTGGCCTTGGCCTAATATCTGGGGGGTGGTACCACATTCCTGACACCTCTCATCAATGGGGCTGGCACCACCTCCAGGGGGGAAGATGCCCCAGCTCCTGAGAGAGGGCCAAGCCCCTGGGGGGCTACTGGGAAGTTCTCTAGGTCCAGCCTTGCTGGGGGGGGCAGTGCCAACCCAGTTCCAGGTGCCACCTGCAGAGGGGGTGCAACCTCAGCCCTTGCCCTGGGTCTCAGCCTGAAGGGGACCACTGGCAAGCATCCAATGCCTGGTTCAGGGGGGGGGCATTCCTGTTCCGCCAGTGGTGCTGCCCCTGGGGGAGCCTTGCCTACCACCCTGGGTGTCAAGCTCAGAGTTTGGGTGGCCCCTATCAGATCCACGGTGCCTGCCCCTGCCATCTGAGCCGCTCCTTGTCGTACATCGGGGCAAGGCTGGATGGCCCTAGAAGAGCAGTCGAGACGTGACCTGCCCATGTTGCAGCCATTTGCCTCATGAGGGTCTCACAACCCACGAGACAGTCCTGCAAGGACATCAGGACCACTGTCCCCACATATGGTCTGGGAGCTCTTCGGCCTCTTGAGGGGTGTGCGTGGGGTGGGGGTTGGATGAAGTTTCCACTGGCTGCCCTGAAGGATGGGTTCGGGGCTCTTTCCCAACCTTTGCTCTACTTTTACCGATCGGGGGTAGTCCCATAGGCTCCTTCAGGCTGGAGCAGGTGACTTTGCTGGCTGCAACACATGGCTAGCTCTGAGGCTGGGAGAGAGGGTACCACTCTCATTGGAGTGGCTGGGTGCTGTATGTGGACCCCATGAGGATTGTGGCTGAGAGAGGGGCACGAGGCATGGGGCTTTTGTCCCGCTACCGTACCTCTCTCCCAATCACTGACTCACGTGGAGTAAAGCAACGTAGGCCTTGCTGGTGGAGGAGCGAGCAGCAGCTTGCTTCCTCTGTCTCCAGGTCGGAATGAGGCTCAAAGCATGTGTGCTGGGTGGGGAAGCCCCTCCCTTTCAAGGAGGGCAATCCAAGCTCCCATTGCAACTACCCGCTGGCAGGCCCTGTTGCTGTGCAACACTGACTGGGCCCAGCTCCTTTTCCCACCAGTCCGCCCAACACTTGCTGACCTATTCTGCTGCAGCCATCTTTGCTGCAGCAGAGAGTGAGGCCTCCTACCTTGCCCCATTCCCAGGGGAGAGCAACAAGGGACTCTGCTGGCCACCATTAATTTCTGGCCAACGGCGCTTATCAGCAGGTTTTATATAGTATTCTGTCTATGTGTAAATGTGCATCTCCCCCTGTTACCTCTGACTGAGTCCCAACAACACCTGCATTATTTCTGTCTCCCTGTGGTCGATTTGTTTTATGATTTGTTTCTCATTTGTTTTTACATACTATGGTATATTTGTTCTAGCCCAGCTTAGAAACAGGAACATCCTACACACAGTTTTGTTTGCTCTGTTTCTCCCCGGAGGACTTCTGAAACTGCTGGCTCAAGATTGAGTGGGATAATTTCACCTAGTGAAATTTCACCCACTATGGTGAAGGGTTTTCATTGGCTGTGATTAAATTAAAATTGTGTTTATTTATAAGTCCCTCTGGTTGCTTGGGTGGCGACGCTGGGGAGGGCGTTCTCGGTGGCTGCTCCTAGGCTGTGGAACTCCTTCCTCTCTTTCCGTAGACAGTGTAAGACCTGGTTGTTCCGCCGGGCCTTTGAAAAGGGAGATGGGTAGGGTGTGGTGGGTTGGGGAGGGGGAATTCTGCCATTTTAGTTCTTTTTATCCTTTAAAATGTTTTTAATGATATTTTATGTGTTTTTATTGTTTATGCATTTTGTAAGCTGCCACGAGTTGCTCTGTGAGCAGGAGGGGGTGGAGTAGAAAAATAGTAAAATAAATAAATAAATAAAATAAGGCAACACCTCTGGAACAAGGTGGATTGAAAGTATTGCAAAGTAGTATAAGCATTCCTGGAACTTCTCTTTATCTTCACCTTAAGTTTCATTTTGGTTCTCTTGCTCTGAACATTTGTATTATTTTTTATTTTCCTTAATGAATATGGAACATATTTTATATTGGATCTTGGTTATTTGATTTATTGGGCTTTACCCTTTCATTTTATAACTGGTAAGAAACCATCCTGATTCATCTGTATAGAAGATGTAGTGGCAAAATTGGGGGGGGGGGGGGAGGAGGAAGCCCTTCAAAGTTAAAAAATAAACCTTCAGAAGTCCCCAAAACTTTAGGATTTCTCCAACATTTCCACATACAAGTCTTTGGAAGCAGATAACGACAGAACAGTCAGCACATGAAAGACTAAAGCTGACTGATCATTTTGGCATTCTTTCTTGGCCTGAGGCCAACAGACTGTCAAATGCCTTCTTGTGTTCTGTCAATTTGTTTTCCTCCTGATTTCAGAAAATAAGAGACATTAAAAAAATAAATAAATTGCAAAAATATAATAATTGAAGTTACTTTACTCAGCTTGTTGCCATCATTGGTGAAACAAGACCCAACCAGAGTCTGGAAAATGGGGTATTTTCAGACATTACGAGATCACAGTCAACCACAGTGAACCACACTCAATCCCACGGCGTGGCCAAAACGTCTGTTTGGCGGTCGCCAGATGTTCACCACAGTCAATACCCACATGGGGTCAAAATCAACCACGATTCCAGACCTCTGTCCCGGACCATCTCTGAAAGCACGATCAATGTGATTCCCAGCGGGAAACAAAAAAAAGTAACATCTGGATGGCAATCACCAGCCGGAATCAAAGAAAATGATTCCCAGCTGGGGACAAATCATGCAACGGCGCTGCCAGGCAACCAGCAACAACACAGGCCACGGAGGGAAATTTAAAGGACACACAGCAGCAGGGAAACATGGTGGGATGGAGCATGGTGGAAGTGAGAGGAGAGCAGCGGACGAGAGAGCGAGGGAGGAGGAGGAGGAGGAGGTGGAGGCACAGGCGGAGGAGGAGGTGGTCGTGCTGCACATGCAGGAGGTGCAGGGACAGCAGAAGCAGCAGCAGCTGGGACAGGCCTCCC
>QEPC01002813.1:895430-906085 GCA_003113815.1 Sphenodon punctatus
GGAACCAGGATTTCAATGGGAATTTCCATTTTTGCAAAATCTTGATTCAGCCCTACTCACAACCTTTCACGTGGCATTCAGAGAGATATGCCCTTTATACATGGACCGTTGCTGGAGGTGGGGGCGGTCCGTGTGTATGCTGCTTTAGGAATGGCGTGGGGCTGCAGGTGCAAATAGGTGCACACCCATCCCCCACCTATCCCCACGCTTGGAGCAACCTGCATTTTTGCTGGTTGCTCCGTGTATGGGGGATGGGTGGGGATGCATGGATCACACACCTCCACATTTACACAGGATGCTCCCCCATGTGGACGATGGGTGGCCATGCATGGGGATGTCTCGTGTAAAATGGGCCATTGTGTGGCTGCTGTGTTGGTCAAAAGTGATAGAGGTGGCGACAAGGACCAACTGCTGTTGGTGAAAATGAGCATGCCTTCAAGCCACACAGGGCCCTTCCCTTCCATCTCAGGAACAAGGGGGAATCAGTCTACATCTGGCAGAGTGTGTCTCTTAACCCCCCTCCCACCAGTTTTGTTTTTCTTTGTCTTATCCACTCCCAGCTATTTCTGGCTCCTTATAAACCCTAAATTTGCTCAGTTTATATATTTATGAATGGCTATGCTAAATGCCTGATGAAGGCCCCCGTGTGGCCCAAAAGCTTGCAGTTGGTCCAATAAAAGATATTGTTCAAACCACCTTGTCTCCACCACATGGTGTTCATTCATACAACATTTTTGACCCTGGAGAACTCACTATATATTCCTTAGTCTGTATTTCCCTTTCCCCACTATAGTGCATTCATACAGCTTCTGATGTCCCTGAATTTCAATAAGTGCTTCTCAAAACCTTTTAATCAGGTGGAAAGAACACCAAGGAACACAGGAATTAGCAAGGATTTCACACAGCATTCAGAAAGTGGGTTTGTGCAGTTTCCACTCCAAAAAAAAATGTTGTGTGAATGAACACTTAAGTTGTTTCCTCACAAGACTACTCTAATGTGCTTGAACCACACTTCTGGTGAATGGTACAAATCCACCCATTTAACCACACTTTAACTGCCCTGGACATGAGGACAATAGAGTAGTTACAATAAGTATTGTCTGATCATTTGGAAGAACTGATCTTCAGAGCACACCTTTAAGGCTTATTTACACAATTCCCTTCCTGTTTGCAAACTCACCATTTACTCCCTAATCTGTGTCCCTAATCTTACTCCCTAATCTCCCAATTTGCTTTGTCCTATAGCAATGCAATGCTTCTGTTTTCCCTGCATTTTGATGGTTCACTCTTTGCAGCAACTGGCAAAGAACAAAGCATAATTAAAGACATTAATTGTTGACGTCCCCCCCCCCAAATGAGACAAGACACTGCAGAAATGGGTTTAAATGGCCGCACTCTTTATTCGAATCATGAATTTACTTCAAATGGGAATGGTGGGGGCAATCACTCATGTGAATTGGGTCCAGCACCTCTCACAAACCACAAAGAGAACTCAGGGATTGACCCGATATACCATCGGGTACCAATCCCTATCAACTGCACAAACAACTCCCCCTCCCCGTTAACGGGCTATTGGGAGGGGAACAAGGAATCTTCTGAGCTGGAGGAAGGAAAATAGTGCCCTCGAGCTGGGGACAGTACATGTCCCTACAACCCTCGAGGACACTTCTCCCAGGGGGTTGACTCCATCGCTTGCCATACCCTGCAATTGCAGCTGGCGTCACCCCCCATCTCTTATGGAGATCTCCCATTCTAACTTATAACCTATCCTAACTTGTGCTGGACCCCTGCCACTAAAGGTCCACCGAACCTTGCCGGATGGGCCCAACCCCCACCTAAATTCCACCAACTAAAACTTCCTGTAACTTCTCCTTCAACGCCAACAGGTACCATTCGTTCCCAACTGGGGACAGGTGTACCCCATTGTCCCTGTAAAGGTCCGGCCTCTGATGTGAGATGGTGTGGTGGCCAATCGTTGCCCCACCCAATCCCCTCAGCCACTGCCCTATCTCCCTATTAATAGCCTTTCTGGTCTTATCAATTTTACGGGGCGAGACCCTGTCGACTCATGACACACACTTCACCAGGTCATTCCATACAATGCCTACCCCAAGGAACATATGTTTGACCACCCAGATATCGTTCCTGATGTCTTTCAACGTCTACACACATTTTACCTGCACCAGGTCCTTTTCACCCAGGTGGATAACTAAGATATCTGGCCGGGCCACCCCTTTCCCCATCTTTAATGTGGGGATCAACTGCCACCACCGCATGCCTCCACGGCCCATCCAGAAAATCTGAGCATAGGCCGACAACCCCAGCTGAGTTCTCCAGTGTGATCTTTTTGCTGCCTTGCCGGCCCAATGAACCAAGCTGTGGCCCACGATCCAGATCATGCTCCTTTGATGACGACAGGAACCTGGGGAGATAGACAATCATTACTGGTGACCCAAAGGCAGGGGGATCTGACGTATGCCTGGTAGGCCCAGCTATGCCACCTGCCTATGGCTCAGATCTCCTGGTCCAGCAGGCCAGCTGTTGCAGCAAGACTGGCCACACCTATCCTGAAGGAGTGGGTTCCAAACAGCCCTGTTGGGATGTTAAAGGCCATGAGCGAGGCACGCATTACCGCTATCAGTTGATACCTGGTGAGGAAACTGCCATCCGCGTGGCGGAAAAGCAAGCCAGGTACCGTCGGGCGCACCGCCAAGTACTGCAAAAGCACCCATACTGGGCACAGCACCGGGGACCTCACCTGCGCCAGGCATACAGTGAACCCCTGCCCTGCTGGTCGGTCTTCGAGTGACGCAAGCGTAGGGTCACCTACTGGTCCCCTATGCTGACATCCTCAACAGCCAATGCTCTAGTAGGCCTGTCCTTTGCATAGTCGGCTACCAACTCGCTGACCCGAAAAGCCCCCTGAAAAGCCACTATGAATGCTGCCGTGAACAGCTTGACCTCACTCTCTGATTAGCAGATGCAGGGGAGGGTTCCGAACATACCCGTCAGTAGCTGCGGTGTTATGAGTGGCATCTCATCAGGGGGGTGCCCTCCCTGGCCCATGCTTCCATCATACGTCTGGCAAAGAACCCACAATCTGGAGGGGGGTGATTGGATAAATGGCTCATAAAGACTATTGCTGCAAACCTAATACCAATGGTGCCTACTGCTGCACCCCGTCGCATTATGTTGAGCATGAACCTAAGAATCTGTGACTCCAGAATGGGAAATAGGGATAGGTAAACGCGGTCCAGAAGTTTGGAGTTTGGCCCGAACTTGGCCTGTTTGGATGACCGAACCCAAACACGAATCCGAACACGAACTGACCGAAGCGAACTCAATTCTGGACATCAAAATGACCAAACAGTCCGCTCAGTTTGGATCATGTTTGGGTGAGTCCGGGTGGCAAAAAATGGTCACTGGAAGGTCAAACGTGACAGGAAGGGGTAGTCAGTTGAGGAGCAGACTTCCAGCCACCAGGGGTGGAGAGGCTTGCAAGAAACAAAACTATCTGCCTACCCCTTT
Source organism: Sphenodon punctatus (assembly GCA_003113815.1). Classification (NCBI taxonomy): domain Eukaryota; kingdom Metazoa; phylum Chordata; class Lepidosauria; order Sphenodontia; family Sphenodontidae; genus Sphenodon; species Sphenodon punctatus. The sequence continues at coordinate 898,959 of QEPC01002813.1, forward strand.
CCCAACACCTTCTGAGCTAGTCACTGATCTGGAACAGCAGGCGTTTCAGAAGGCTCCCTCTCCCAGCATTTCCCAGCTCCACAATCCATTGCAATCCTACTCCCATTTCACCCATCCAACCCATCTACCCCCATATTCTTATTCATTTATTTAGCTTAGCTTAGATAGATTTAGTGGTTATTTTTTGTTTTTACCCATCCCTGTGTTCCCTGTGTTCAATCTTCCTTCCTCCCTCCCCCCTCCATTGAATCCTTTCCCTCTCCCATATATTCCATCCCAGATTCCCTTCCCTTGTTTTTTCATTTAGAGTAGGATTATTAGATTGCTTTAAGTTTCATTTCAGTTTTGTACTGAAATAAAACTGAAACTTTAAACTGAAACCTTATGTTGTCTGTGATTCCCCCATCCCATATCTATCTATCTATCTATCTATCTATCTATCTATCGGTTTAAGACAGTTGTAGGAGTTAGCTTAGTGACAGAGATAGCGTTAGTGATTTAGTTTTAGTGTTTGTAGGAGTAGGCCTGTGTACTTATTAGATAATCAATTTAGTTCATAGCATTCAGAATAGTTAATAGCAGTTAGATTTAGTGTACATAGATATATATAATATTAGATTTAATTTTTTTTTAAAAACCCCATATAAAAACCAAAAAAACAAATAAAAAACCAAAAAACCATATAAAACCAAATAAAAAACCAAAAAAACATATAAAAACAAAAAAAACCTCCATATTAAAACATTTCCCGAATGGCCGAACCCGAACCAAACGGCCGAACCTGAACCCGGCGAACAAACCGAACGGACAAACCTAACGCAGCTGAACCCGAACGCAGCCAAACCGAACGGCCAAACCCGAACCATGATCTGTTTGCCCATCCCTAATGGGAAAACTCAGGACTCAGCTGTAGGATAGACAATAGCCCTGAAACTCGCTGAAGGCCCTTCCATATGCAGTCCTGGTCCGAGGTGCCAAGAATCTCTGGACAGTGTGATACAGCTCTAGGATCCAAGGGTCCACACCCACTGGGGTAAAGGCTCCGGGTCCAGTCTGGCTCGAGGTGCGAGGGAGCAAAACTGCTCCATCTGGAAGCCATATAGGGCATCGGCCACACCGTTATTGACCGTCGTGACATGTCTGGCCTGGAATATGATGTTGTGGCAGAAACACGTAAGCACAAATGCCCTGACAAGCCCCATGACCCTCAGAGAACGTGATGACTGAGGTTGATAATATGGACCGCCACCTGGTTGTCACACCAAAAGAATACCGCATTACTGGCGAACTCGTCCACCCACAAATGGACCACCAGGACGATGGGATAGAGTTCAAGGAACATCAGGTCACTGGTCACCCCTTCCTCCTCTCACACAGGGGGCCACGGGGCTCCACACCACCTATCTCTGAATATTACACCAAATCCCATGCCCCAACCACATCAGATTGAATCTGAGGTTCAACTTCCACTAGGAGCTTCTTCCATCATAAGTTAACCCCGTTGAATTCTGCAAGGAACGAGGCTCAGGTATGCAAATCATCTCTCATTTCTCGCATAATTCGTATGTGATAGTGGGGCTGGTGGCGACCCACCAGTTTGGTGTATAAGCGTGACAGGAAAGCCCTCCCAGGAGCTACTACCCTGCAGGTGAAGTTCAGGCTACCTATCAAGGACTGGAGCTGCTGGACTGTAACCTTCCAGGCCACCAAACACCCAGCAATTTTTGATCTAATATCGGCCAATTTGTCCCTTGGGAGACGGGACACCCCTGCTACCCTGTGTAGTTCTACCAATGAAGAGGAAATCATCCAAATATTTGGTAATGGCCCCCCCATTGGCAAGTTGCTTGACCAGCCACTTGACCAGCGAACTAAACCATTTGAAAGCCAAACACAAGATTGAGCATCCCATAGGCATGGCCTTATCAAAATAGAACTGCCCTTGGAATTGGAGACCCAGGAGGTGAAAACTATCCAGGTGAACTGGGAGAAGGTAAAAGGCGGACTTTACGTCACACTTTGCCAAAAGGGCCCCTGTCCCATGGTGCTTCACTAGCTCCACCACCGCATCAAATGACGTATACCGTACTGTGGACAGCTATTTAGGGATGGCAACATTGACAGACCCGCCCTTAGGGTAGGACAGATGGTGTATCATGCGGAACTCACCCGGGGATTTTTTTTGGACCACCGCCACTATCATGGTGGGGAACGGGGGGGAAGAGAACAGGTCAGCTATCCTGCCCTCCGCTAGCTGCTTATCAGTTTTTTCCTTCACAATGGACTCTAATCCCAACACTGATTTTAAGCTGAGTGTGACTTTATACGGGTTCACCTCCCCTGCTGGAATCTTGAACCCCTCCCTGAACCCTTCAACTATGTAATCTACCTCACTGTGATCCGGGTGGGATTTGAGGGCTGTTGCTAGCCGCTCTACATTAATTGGGGTTGGGGTCCTTTGCTGGATCTGGCTGGCCTGCTCCTCCCTGCCCTCCTCTACCAGGTAGAGGAGTGGGCCAGCCAGCTCCCAAAGGGCCCCAACCCCAATTAATGTAGAGTGGCTAGCAACAGCCCTGCTTCCTCTACCCCGGGGGGGGGTCCTCCCTTTGGTCCCTGCTCTGACCCTGGGGCAAACCACAGCGTTGTGAAGGCCCGAGCAGTTGGGGCAGGAATGCCAGAACCTACACGATGGACGAGAGCATTTCCCTGCCAATGTGAATTTCCAGCATTGGCTCACTTGGCTGCCCACTGATCACCTCGCGTCGCCTCAAAAAAGATCGTTAGCGGGGGCGACGACGCCTTTTGTCAGTAGGTGGCCACTGTCAGATCTCGGGGCGTTGGCAGCATCTACCATGCAATCCAGCCAGAGGTCAGGTTCATGGGTATCTCACCTCATCCCCGGGGTAAAGGCCACTCAATGACTAAAGGCCTCATCGTAGCGAAGCCATGCCCCAGCGGGCCCGGACTCGTATGCCCAGCGGATGATGTCCATGTATTTAAGGAACTTGGGAGGGATATGCCTGTATAGTCACCTTGGTTTATCGCGAAAGCCACGGTCCAATTAGACCAATTTCTGTCAGCTTTCGGGCGCTTAAAGCACTCCTCCTTTTTATCCTCCAGGTCTGCGGGGTCAACTATCGGGTCCCTGAAGAGGAGGACAAACAGATCTACAAATTCGCCCCTCCATATCTTCTTCCACGTGGCCGGTAGCAGGTGTGCCCTGATGGGGGTCGATACAGCAGCATAGCCCACCCCTGGAAGCAAGTACCAGCCCATCTCTTGGCCCTGTGAATAATCAGGGCCCTCTGAGACACCGAGGCAAGTCCACACTTACAGCACGTGCCCCATATGTAGGGGGGGCACAGGGGAGGGAGGTGGCCTGGCTACCCTAGGCAGCAATGCCTGGGTGGACCACTGGCACCCAGGCGCCATTCCACCACAATAGCTGTGTGGCCGGTTCACCCGCTACACTCACCCCCACAGTGCACCCTGCTGCCTGTTGACTGAGGGAAGGGGCAATGGGCAAAGTCTGGTATTGTGCCGCCCCTTGGGCCACCTGGCCCCATCTGCTGAGGTTTACCGCTAACCCTGACTATGGGATCACCCCAAACCCTTGCACCATCGCCCCTGTTGGGGCCGCTACCCCTGCCGTACCTTGGCTCACCCCTGCTGCCACCACCTCCATCCTTGGCATGCCGCTGCCTCATTGTTCGGCCATGTCATGAATCACTTGCTCCAGGGCCCTTATACGCTGGCATAGGTTGTCATCCTCATGTTCTTGGGTTACTCCCAATCCTGGGGGCTCCCTGACATCGTTGTTGTATCCAAGAAATGGAGGGGAAGGGGTCCCCCAGCCCTCCTGATTGCCAGTGAGCATGGAGGGGACCAGACCATGACTGCCCCACCCATGCCCACTGCTGATGGCGGCTGCAGAGCCAAATGGGCCTGCAGTGCAGGCAGCGGGGTCAACTCATTCCCCCAACTGGGACACCTGGATGGTTCAGGCAGTGGGAGGGGGCCTGCTGCCACCCGCAAGCACCTCGGCGCTGGGGGATTCTCTAAAAACATGCCTGGGGGATAGACTCTCCTGCCCCCCTTCTGGGGCAGCTGTGGTGGTTTTGGGCCTGTGGACCCTGCCTGGACAGAGGTTGGCCCTGGGCCTTTTTGTAGGCCTGCATTCACTGGGCCCAGCCAGGCACCACCACCCCACAAGCCATGCTGTGCAGGAGTGCCTCGCATCCTGCAAGATGGTCCCTAAGCGATGGATCTTCTGGGGGGGACCTGTTGCACCCGAGCCCCCCGTGGTTGTTACTTGTTCCACCCCATACAAGTACTCCTCCCCTACCTGTAATGGGGGAGCAAGTCCAGGAAGTGACTCCTCGGGCCCTGAGCTGTGCACAGGGGGCGGGGGGAGAGTACCCCGTCAGGAGTGTGGCTTCTTCCTTGGGGCTTTTTTTTTCACCCCATACTTTACAAGGATGAGGCCTATTTGGTCGCCATGATGCTGCCAGAGCTGTGGTGCTACAATCACCGCTGCCTCCCAACTAAAGAGTCGAGCAGCGCACACACACACACAGCACCGCCACCAATCAGGAGGAGTGCTTTTCATGCCCATCCAGCCAGGGTTGCCTAGCAACCCCGGCTGAGTACTTGCAAAATCCTGTGGCCGCTTGGCCCCCCTCTCAAACCCACAGGAGGCACCATCCCCCGTGGGGGAAGTACGACACAAGGGGGGGAAAGGGAGGACCCCCCTCTCCCCTTTACATGCCCTGCCCCATTTTCAGGGAAAGGGGTGTGACAAATTGGCCTTCGCAGCCATGCGGGACTGCGAAGGGGCAATTAGCCTAGCCATTGGAAAGGATTTCATATAACACTCAGTATGTGGGTTTGGGTCACTACCCACTGTAAAACGTGTGTGTAAATGAGCCCTTAGCTCTGGTTCTGAAAACTCCGTGCTGGTGCAAACCCCCTTCATTTCAATGAGGCTTGAGAGTTAGAGACTTCAAACCAGAAAATGGATGGGAAAAAGCAATATGATGAAAGCAAAAGAAAATGCAGAATTTAATTCTCTCTTTTGGAAGATAAAATAAAGTAAACCAACAAACAAAACCCCTGTCCCCAACTGCTTTATAGGCAGCTTGTGTCTGGAACATCTTTCTCCCTTATGATAATGTGACTTTTTGATTTCCAGTTCACTTTCAGAGTGGAAACATCTTGGTGGAACGTTTTCAAACAGGCTGCTACAGGATACTCTTTATCATCCCCATGAAAAGACCTCTCCGTTTCTGTAATAGGTTGTTTTAGTTGGCAGGCAGCTGTACCCACATAAACCAATCCACAAGGGTATTTTAACATGTGCATGACACTGCTTGGGCTGCATGAGATAAAATCCCCAATTGGAAGGCTGTGCCAGATAATAGATGATAAAAAACATCTGTTTGGTGAATGTTGCTGCACTGAGCGCACTCACTGCAGTTTAAACCGTATTTTGATGGGGAACTGTTGAAGGGGGGCTATTTGTTTGTTGATTTGGGAGACATGGAAAAGAACACTACTCACAGGATCAAAAATCTCAGCATCCAGCAGCTCACACATGTGTTCATATGGACACCAGCCAATCAGCAGGCAAGCTGCCTCACCCATTGTTTCTCACCCCCACGGCAGAGAACCATTCTTTAGAACCCTTGAACTGCTTTTAGATGAGTGGCTCTACTTACCGGCTTGAAGGAAGCACTGCGGGATGTGTTTAGATGCACAGGAAATAGTCGGTCTCCATAGGAATCACGGCTCGCATGGTTTCTTTGGAACCATATTTGGAAAGCTAAATGCACCCCGTGCAGCTTTTCAAGCAGTGCTTCCTTCAAGCCGGTAAGTAGACCTGCTCATCTAATAGCGGTCTTGGTTACACAACATCCGTCACCCTTGAAAATGTGATACTTGTCCCTCAGTCTGCATTTATGTTGACCGGTAGTAATGCATCACACAGCTGCTGATCTCCCTGCATTTCAGTGGCTCAGACCTTGCCTGGAATGCCAGAGAACAAGGGATCCATCAACGGACACAGCAAGCAGTAAGGATTTTCCACCACCCTCAGAATCTGGCTCTAGATCACTGCCCACTCTAAAAAGGTATTGTAAATCAGCTTTTTGAAATTGTGCATCCCTGTGCAAAACCATCCCAACTGGTGTGTGGCCCTTCTGCCTACTTCAGTAGTTTGCTACTGCTGCTCCGGTGTTATCCCTTTCCTAGTTTGTTTGAGACTCATTGTGACTTCACCATTTATTGGTGCTTAAGGATGACCCTGCCTGAGGGAAGAGGGTGCTTAACTATTTGTTCAGACGGGAGTAGCCTTGGGTGCTGAAAGGTATGCCCTGATCTAGTGCTGAAGCAGCAACTCCTTTTTCCGCCCCTCTATTTCATTCTGCCATTTCGGAAATGCCTGCGACTTTCCGCAACTTTTCTGCTGGTATTCCGCTAATTCCACCAGCATTCCACTAATTCAGAAACTGTTGGAACAATTTCAGAAACTGTCGGAACAAACACTATTTTGCTACTTCGCAGTGCCGGTGGAAACTGCAGAAGATTGAAACTGTTGGAACAAACATTGTTCTGCTATTTCAGAGCCGTTGGAAGTAGTAGGGATGGTCGAATGCGGTTCGGAAGTTCGGACTTTGGCCCGAACTCGGCCTGTTCGGATGACCGAACCTGAACCCGAACCCAAACCCAAATTCGAACATGAACAGACAGAACCGAACTCAATTCTGAATGTTGAAATGACCGAACAGTTCGGTCAGTTCAGATCACGTTCAGGTGAGTTCAGGTGGCAAAAATGTGTCACTGGAAGGCAAAACGTGACAGGGAGGGGGAGTCAGCTGAGGAGCAGACTTCCAGGCACCAGGGGTGGAGAGGCTTGGAGTAGCAGCCAGCCTGCCCAATCACCATCCCTTTTCACCTCAGACCACTGGCTTCGCAGTCTGCGATTGGCCACGGGCTAGGCTGCACGGAGCCAATGGGGCTTGCGGTGAGGCGGGCGCAGCAAGAAACAAAACTGATTGCCTCCCCCCTTCCCAACACCTTCTGAGCTAGTCACTGTTCCTGAACAGCAGGCGTTTCAGAAGGCTCCCTCT